>NWSH02000150.1:7800872-7817355 GCA_002382865.2 Heliothis virescens
CCGATAAGTGTTCACTTTTACCGATAGATGGCGTTGTCCATACATTCTAAAAAGGCAGTCAATGCAATGCAATGGTATGGTATGATAAGTCTGAAACATCTCGAATCGTCTCGCGCAACCCGTCGTTTCCCCGGGCTCTTAGAATTCGACATCAGACGTTTAAGATCTTTCATTTTGACGAACCGTTATCGCTGGCATAAGCGACATGTTCCGCGTACGAAGTCGCGGGCAGAAGCTAGTATAAAAATATATATACTAAGGGGGTCCCCATACAATACACCTGTGAAACTCGACTGTTGTATTTTAGCTAGTTGTAGGTAATAGATACGTTCATTTGTCATAGATAATGGTACGGAACCCTTCATGCACGAGTCCAACTCGCACTTGTCTAGTTTTTTTATCACATTTGTGCTGATTACTTATTATCTGGTTTCTGGGTGGTTAATGCAATTAATTTATCTTAAAGCCGAGAAAAAAATATGCATATAGTGATAAGCCCAAAAATCGCTTTACCATGTCGATAAAATTTAAGACATGTCACATTTACAGAACCACTATTCACGACCAACGTGACAAAATCTAGCCACACGGCAGCGTGCCATTTCAAGCAAAAAGAACAGGTTAGCCAGAAAATTCGCCACTTAAACACTGGTTAGAGTTCTCTCAGGATACAGGCGAAACAGCGCGAAACTGCTAGTATTTAAAAACCTGACGTTAAACTGAAGTAACAAAGGTTTTAAGTGGTGAATTTCCTACAATTGAGACGTAAAGATTTTGTGGGATTTTGCGGGTAGGAACATAAAACTTAGCTTCGTAAGTCTGGCTATGAGCGCGATAAGTTAGGCTTAAGTTTGTACACTTGCGAGCAATAAATTTGGACTAGTTTCAAAATTTGTAATAGTCGGTTCTTGATCTTTGTGCTATTTTAGAGTTTGATCCAAAAACTTTAGTAAAAAGCACTAGTCTTTCTACAAAAAAGATAAAAACATGTTCAATACGTGTTTTAGAAAATTCTCTATTCAAAATTTTCTAAAACACGTGTTGAACGTGTGTTTATCTCTTTGAATAACATTTTGAGTGGAAACAACAATCCTCACTTTTCAATTGTTTGCTAAAAAGAAACTTTCTTACTAACTAATTAACTTGATTATAACGTAAAATGTATACACGAGTAAATAATCAGTTACTTAATAAAACTCCAAAATTTCACAACTGGAACACAATTCATATCAGAACCTTCAAAAGGTTTCAGTTTATTCAGAACAGCGCCGCCATTTTGAAAATAAGTGACAGTCATATCTTGCCGAAAAAACAAAAGGAACAGATTAAAATTAAGCGTTAAGTACGGCGTATAACTTAAGTGATGATAATGTTGGGAGGGAAATGAAGAGAATTGTACAGACGGCAGCAGGAACGTAAACGAATCTGTCAAATTTTACCAGTCAAACATTAACCTACCCCCATTGTCATAAGGTTGAAAATCGATTGCAGAAATTTGACAGATTGCGGTAACTTGATGTGCTGTCGTCTGTACTTGAGAAAATATCTCAGTATCCCTCATTAGTTTTGCAATCTGAGATTGCTTGTCATAATTTATATGCAGGTAATGTTAACGCATAGATAGGTTATAGAAAGCCACCATAAGTGAATTAAAGCATGCTTAAAACAAAAACAGTTTTAATGTGCAAGTTAAAATCTTTTATTTTATTTTGTAACACTCATTTTTTTATTTTCTATTTTTTTAACATAAATAGGTTTAGAAATAGCTAAAATGATTAAAATAAATTTTATTCAAATAACACAACTAACTAACAATATAAAATATCACCATTCTTTAATACAAATAGTCAAAATGGCTTTAAAATTAATATCTGTCAATTAATTAACGAAAACACGCCGACAGTTAATAAAACATTGCTAAGCCGATTTTAATGAATTCAAATGACCCCGAACAGTAAACAAGACCCCGGGGACAAGCATTTACCACTCCCATAGATATTAAACAATAAATTAAAAGAACCGACAAAACAATTATCGTTGTAATGTTTCAGTTTCAGGCCCTGTTGTCTTTGTAACTTGATTTTGTCCTGTAAATTAATTTTGTTACAGAAGTGTGGAAGGTAGTATTTATTTCACTTATAGTAAAATTATTAACAATAACGAGTATGTAGAATAATACTAAAATACTCAGACTATATTCTTACTGAAAAACTGAACATGAAATATCCCTGAAAACTGAAAAAACAGCTCCATCTTTTCAGTTGAATCAACAACGCTGAATAATTTTAGTTCTGCTACTCGACACTGTGTGGCGGGACTGTCTGTCAATTTCCTTCAGCCACGGCGTTTCTATGTGAAATACTCCTTCATGTAGTGTGTGTTACTGTTCATAGATGGCGTTACTTGTAGCGTAAGGTTTTGAATAACTTTTGATAGAGAAATTGTGGGACCGAATTATATTATTTTTAATGGTAATAAGTTTCCTTATTTTTATTTTATACTCGAAGTAGTGTTATTATTTAATATATTATTTAGTTTAATTAATTTATATTCAAATAACAAGTAAAACTTCAACGTAGGTAGGTACTTCTATTTGCACTTACCAAAAAAACTTATACATTTTAGCGAATTTTCTCCAACTGAGACAAAACCATAATCAACCATAAAATTTCTAAACCATTTCACATAATCTTTACAGCGATCGACAGAACAATGAATGCAGTACCATTCAGCTAACTATAGTCAACTATACTATCTTATTGTTCACTATCAGCCCTAGTTAGTGTCATAGTAGAAAGATAGCAAGTAGGTTATCTTCATACAAACACACCGCGCGGGCTTCTATGTGAGCGCAAATGTAACAGTAGTCCTCAATAGCGCACTATGAAATAATTCAAGATTTTGTTTATGTGTGCATGTGGTGACGTATAAATCTATAATATGTAATATTATAATAATATACGATCTTTACTAATACTTAATATAAAGCAAAAAAAAATGTTTGTCTGTGCGCTAATCTCAGGTGACTGGTCAGAGATGAGAAATTATTTTTGGAAAGGCTATCCTTTATCCAGGTGCGCGATGTAGTGACCACGGGACGCGGGTGAAAGCGTTGGCAGAAGTTAGTACTATACATATAAGACACGCGCGATGAATTTGTATGAAGATAACCTACTTCATCTTTTTCTACTATGTCAGTGTCCTCGCTGTGACCCTCCCCCTCGCCCCTCGTGAGTTCTACACCCTCGCGAACTATACTCGTGTAGATGTATTATGGTTAAGTTGTAGAAATATGAACTTAAGTTATCTGTATTGTATGCCATTTTCAGGAGTTTATTGTGGACTTATAAGGATATCATAATTTGCCTAGTAGAATTCTGTAAATTTAACCAGATGTTAGTCACAAACTAAATAAATAAATTCTTCAGCTTTATACCGTAGATGTAGATATATTACCGCTAGGTTACATTTATATATGTTCAGAAGTTTTTTTGCATGAAATATGCACACATGAAAAAATTGGACTCTTCCATAATTTTGGGGAATTATTAATTTCTCCATGTTTGCTAAATATACGGTTTGAATTCATTACCTTCATAAAATATATCTAAGTACCTATGCATACTTTCATCATTTAAATATAATTATACGTTATCCAGACAGATATGTCATAATTAAGCTATCACAAATTATATGAAAAATATTTAAAAAAGAAAACCAGCAAACATCATTCATTTTGATATAACTTTAATATATTCAAAAAATGAATGTTAAAATTTCATAAAACTTAAGTTTGATTTACTGAAATTTATAGGTTCAGCGTAATTGAGGGAAATACTTTGAAAGATTCTGAATTAATGATGATTAATGTTGGAGCTGAATTCGAAGGTTTATTACCGGTAGAGAGATTGAAAGACCAGTTTTTATGATTTAAAATTCATAGGTTTAAGGCAATATTACATAAAGATCATCTGCCTAGCCTTTCCTAACTATATTGGACTCGGCTTTTGGTCTAAGAGGTCTTTCATATTAGCAGATTTTTTGCTCAATTTATCCGAGCTACAGCGATTCATTTGCAAACAATTGACTACTACTAGTACAAAAATTACATTGAAAACCGCGCGTATTTTGCCTCTCAAAATGTGTCGCGGAATCGCTAAAATAATGACAAATGAGTAGCACTCGGAGACGCCCACTTTACGTGCCCTCCCAAGCACAGGGGCATAACATCACCAACTTCTAGACTGTGGGCTGCTTTATGAAAGTTTCTAAAACTCACAAAGTGATTTCAGCTCGACCTAACCCGAGACGTCGTGCTAGTGACGAGCAACGAAGCAGTCACTGCATCAGTAAAGATACCCTATATCCACTACCTATATGGAAGAGCTCGTGGCTAAGTCAAAACCACGCGGATCGATCGATCATAAGGTTAAGCGACGCGTGGCGCGGTCGGTCCATGGATGGGTGACGAGTTCTTCGGTGTTTCGGAAGGCACGATAAACTGGTGGGTCCCGGCTGTCATTTGAACATCTTTGGCAGTCGTTACGGGTAGTCAGAAGCCAGAAAGTTTGACAACGAGTCTTACCAATGGGTGCCAGGTTACCCGGGTAACTCGGGTTGTGTCAGACAGGCAGTCGCTCCATGTAAAATACTGGTTCTCAGCTGCATCCGATTAGACTGGAAGCCGACCATACTAGTTGGGAAAAGGCTAGGCAGATGATATCCACTACCTATATATTATAGAAGAGTAAATCTTAGTCTAAAAGGTATTCTCATTCTAAGAGTATTTAACTTCAGCTAATTTACCGGAGCATCGCCAAAGGATACGCCGTGCCGTCTTGATTAAAACTCGCTCTGAGACAGCGTGACCTGCAAGGTCGTAATACTGGACTGAGGTCAGATCTCTCTGCTTTATTAATACCTACAGCTAGGATAGGAATACTGCTATTTTACTTATAAATGTAAGAGCGAGTTTTTGGCTGAGTAATAGCTGCACTGGTCGATCCCTAGGGTTCACTCAGTACGTTTGGTCCGTGGATAAGTGACCATCTTATTAAGAAGTATTCCTCCATGTTCCGAATAACCCCGGCTGTCTTTTGTACATCTTTGGCAGTCAGTAGGGGTAATTAGAAGCTAGAAAGTCAGACCACCAGTCTTAGCAATGCGCTTTGGGTTGCCCGGGTGGGTAACTGTGTCCAGGAGGTCCGAAGTAAAATACTGGTACTCGGCTGTATCTGGTTAGACTGGAAACCGACTCTTAAATAGTTGGGAAAAAGTTAGGCAGATGACGGTGATTTTTTTTTCATTGACAGTTATCGGTTTTTTTCAATTTACGACTTACTGTAATTAAAATCACCCGATTTTCTAACAAGATACAATCTTTATAATAACAAAAGAATATCTCATTCCACCACCCACAACCAGAACTACACTATCTTGCAAATAAAATCCCCAACATGATCTTCATTGGCACAAATGAATGAAACAAGTGAATAAGCAATGATTTCCGCCCCGGAGTGGCCTGCGCCTCTCTAACGTGATTACCGAAAAGATACAGTAGCTCAAGGTTATATTCTCAGATTTTCGGTTGTCTGATATTAAGAGGGTTCTGTTATTTTATCAAGCTCATAACTGGTGAGATTATATTCTGACTTCTTTAATATCTTAAATCCATATGTTGCATTTAGTTTAGCGCTCCCACGCACTGGTGACTAAATAGTCGGCTGACAGTTAATCAGATAGTGGGTAATTTGTTTTTTGAAAATCGTGTTTCTAATTAAAGTTTTTAGTTGGCCTGATACTGGTTAAATACCTGATCATTTTATTCGCGCACTGCCATTTATTTCTGCACTCATTTATGAGCCTGATTAACCTTTTGGTTGACTAAAAGCTTGTAGTGTGCGGGTATATACTATCACTACAAGGTTCCACTTGCCTCTAAAAATAATATGTCTTTCGACAGAGTAAATAATGTATAATTGGATAAAAAAATAATGACAGTGTTCTTATCACAGAAAAGTCATAATTTGCACCTGTGTATGAAGTACCGCCATTGCAATTCGGTGTTTCAAAATATTCTTTATGTCTACGAGTAATACTCATTATAAGCTACGTCAATCTTGCAGCTAATATTCCAAACCATATCAGATGATACTAAACCAAACCAACCACTAGGTACCAAGAATTCGATCCCAGTAACAGTTCACAACTAAACTCCAGTTAGTCAAGGTAACAAGTAATTGATTAAAGTTGAACCGAGCGAGATGAACTGTCCAATAAGCCACGAGGTCAAAGCGATCTAATAAACTTGTCACTTTGTTACTGTTCTAGTTAATATATTTAACGGCTAGCTTGGTATTGGGGTTTTACTCGTGTTTTAGCAAAGCTATTTAATGCATCTTAATATAAAAGTAACATATAACAGTCAGAGCTCGATCGATCATAAGGTTAAGCAACTTTTGGCGCGGTCGGTCCGTGAATGGGTGACTATCTTGTCATAACGAGTTCTTCCGTGTTTTGGAAGGCACGATAAACTGGTGGGTCCCGGCTGTCATTTGACTCGTTGACAATCTTTACGGGTAGTCAGAAGCCAGAAGTCTGACAACCAGTCCTACCAAGGGGTCCAGGTTGCCCGGGAACTGGTTGGGGGTCAGACAGGCAGTCGTTCCATGTAAAACACTGGTTCTCAGCATCCGGTTAGACTGGAAGCCGACCGCATCGTAGTTGCGAAAAGGCTAGGCAGTTTGATATATATTTGTCTTCATATATATATCATGTGTACTTCATTTACCTTTATGAATCAGTTAAACCAGTGTACAGTAAAAGTAGGACAAATTGTCATTTTTTGCACACCTTGGTCTGTGCTTCATTTATTCATATTCCCTTAAAACCTTTAAATATATTAATAGATAGTACAAGATAGGATAAATATAGGGTTAAAAACTATCCGTAAAAGACAAGCATTTTATGAGCGGAATTCGATAAAAAAACGTTCCGATAATTTTACGATTACTTTTTACACAACAGTAATGTTGAATGTATAGTGTATGTATAGTATAATGTACAGACAACAGCACATCAAGTTACCACAATCTGTAAAATTTCTGCAATCGATTTTCAACCTTATCGCAATGGGGGTAGGTGAATGTTTGATTGGTAAAATTTGACAGATTCGTATACTTTGACCTGCTGTCGTCTGTACATACAGTTCAGTAGTGTTGTGTGATTGTTCTCTCGTGAGTAATGTCAGACCAGAAATAGCTCATCTATAAGCTTGAAGGCCTGATAAATATGTGCCTGGATTTTAGTATAAAATAGTTTGAAGTTTAAAAAATCTCAATACCATTTCATCTGGGTGCACTAACTGCGGAAATCAATATTCTGTCTATCTCTGGATTTGCTTACTAGAGATAGAATTTTGACATTAGCCCCATACAAGTAATGTCAAATTCCTATCTCTGGTAAGCAAATAGATAGATAGGTTATTGGGAACGGCCGTTAGTCGATAGGAAACTGTAATTTTTTACCCGAAGGCACGTATTTTGACGATACTTTTTGTGACAAAAGCAATTTTACTTAAACATCCCTCGAAGTTAAAATCTTTGACCTTTAACAACAGCAATATCTTTTTAGATCTAAAAAAAACATTTTCGAACCCATTATAATACATACAGTCACTTCTAAGTCTCACTGACGTCAATTCAGCTTCAAAAGTACTAAAAATACCCTGTAATCTTGTACAGACGACAGCAGGCCAACCTACCTGAATCTATCAAATTTTATCAATTGAACATTAACCTTCGACTATTGTGATAAGGTTGAAAATCGATTAAAGAAATTTGTCAGATTGAGGTAGGTTGATGGTGTGTACATGTTTGACCAAAGCAGGCTTGGAACCTAAACCAATAGGACTCAATATGGCCTGAGGCCGTGGCTTACGTCATTGAGGCCTGTGCCAATAAGCTCTCAAAGGCTCAAAGGGTTCTATCGGAAGAGCTCGCGGCTCTTATTAGGGGTCGATTGTATGGATGTGAAGTGCATGAGGCTTTTGTATTTATTTATACTGGTGCTAACTTTTGTCAGTGGTTTTACCTGTGTCCTGGTGGATTTTGGTTTCCCTGCGATAGTGTAGCTTCCAAAAGGGAGTTCTTCAAATCGGTTTAGCAGTTTCGGAGCCTTTAGGATTGAAGTCGGTTAAAAAAATAATTGGTAAGCGCGTAGTTCACTCAGTCTGTCTAATAAAACCATTTTACTTTACCACTTATGTATCGAGTTCTCAATTGATATAAAAATATTAAATAAAGTCTATCTTCTTTTCAATCAACGTAATATAGACGATACAGAGATCGAATATCTAATATACGTTAATTAACTTTTAGAAATGCGAAAGAAAGATAAAATTAAATACGACTGCAAATTATAGTAGATTAACTTTTAAAATTATTTCTAATCATTCCGATTCAATATTATAATTTCATTTAGAAATTGATTTTTAGTCAATTCTTTTAGTTAATACATATTTTGATGGGGCATTTCATAAAGCAATTTAAATGATGGATAAGTTGTATGGAAGTCGACATGGCTATGAAAAATGTTACGGCGAGATGACGGCAAATAGAAGAGTATGGAAGAAGAAAACATGCTGCGACGACTGCAAATAAATAGAGATAAGGGCAGGAAGAAGAAAATTTTGATATAGCAATTTTGTAATAAAACCTTTACCTTTAAAGCCTTTCACAGTTTCCAATTCAGATGTTGGAGTTGAACAATTAATTCAGTAGATAAAATCTTAGAGGCTCGTTTATTTGACTAATTACTCAGCTGATGGAAGATAAAGCACCTTCAGAACGTTTTGATTGCGAGTAATCGACTTTCAAATTATACTGTTTGGAAATACGGAGATTTATTTATTTATCCACTATTTTACAAGAACGAAATATGCTGAATGTTGTAAGTAAATATTTTTTGGACAGTGATTCTTAGAGTCAATCAAATAATGAAAAATGCTGTCCTCTTTATAATGTTAGTAGAAACTAGCCCTTTTCAGGGGAATCCTGGGAGAAACTCTTTCCGTATCCGGATAAAATATAGCCTATTTTACTTGCAGATGGTGTAGATTTTCTCCTATTAAGTCAATAGTTAATGGAGCCTTTAAAACCAAGAAATAATTAAAAACACGATTCTTCTCTATTAAATTAGCACCTCCTCTTTTTTTGAAGTCAAAAATACGTCATAATCAAGTAAATCTAATGCCTTAACTCTTGAGCTAACTCATTATCATCTACGTACACTTTGAGTAACACTGCATGAGGGAATATTCAGTTAGCCCATACACTAGCTGTTGATTGCCTCCCGACATTGTCTAGAACAATGAGGAGACTTGCTCAATGCAGGAGGTTGGGAGACTAGCACATGTATGAAGTCTATTAACATACACAACGTTGGTTTTGTACGATGTCTAATAGCGCTTTCGTACTAGTGGATTTTCCGACCGTTTGGGTTCGTGCAGGTACTTAAACAATTGATAACAAACGGTGCGATTGCTGGGGAGTTTGTTGCGCCACTTCTTCTTCCCAACAAAAACACATAGTAAGTGATGAAGGGCGGGCGTTTTTGGGACTGTTTCATGTAATTTTGACGTTCGAAAGTGATGTTTTCAGTCTACTTTGAATAAATGCTTTTTGATTTCGATTTAGAAAAAATGACGTTTGTAGCACTTTCACTTCAAAGGACTTTTGTCGTGAGTAGCAAACTCGAATATATACGGGCAACATATTTCGAATGGCAAAAATCTGAACGAGCGAGTTAATTATTATTATTATATTTTTTATATTAGTATTTTTTCAACATCATTTAATGATGTCCTCCTGTCCGATTATCGGTAATGGCGGCTGATTTCACATAATATGGAGATCAGCCAGATGCGCAGGACATATTATAGTACACAAGCACCTCCATACCCTCACTCTCATTACCCGATGGGACGGCAATCCGATACGACCGGAGAGAGATCAGGCGCAGGACCGACATTAACGTACTCTCCGATACACGGGTGTATCACCAACTACCAGATACCGGGCCGCCATGTGAAAGCCTCAAAATTCCACAAATTTCCTGACCTGGGAATCGAACCCGAGAAGCAGGCAGACACAGACGGTACTAATCTTACGGCCATTACATAAAACGCCAATAAACGTTGCCTTAATTATGGTGACATTTAAGATTAATTAAGTATCTTCTGCGGTACTTTTATTTGGCAAAATACAATACAAAAGCTCATAAATTATTTCATTATCTTAAGTCTTTTAATAAACACTTATTAAAGGAGGTGTTAGTACAAATAAATTATTTATGTTATTCTTATCATCTCCTCCAAGGTCCTAGGTGGTTTTATGATTTCGTAAGGTTGTTACTATACCAACTGATCAATGCACTAAATCGATACTAAAATAAATAGGTCGAAGTCGATCGATATTTTCGACCAAACAGATCGCGTCGTCTAACTGCGGAATTCAATATTCTGTATATCTCTGGATTTGCTTACTAGAGATAGGAACTTGACATTACTTGTATGGGGCTAATGTCAAAATTCTATCTCTAGTAAGCAAATCCAGAGATAGATAGGTTATTGGGAACGGCCGTTATTCTACGACCGTTCTACCATCGATAAATGTCTTCGATCGACGGGTAATCGATAGGTTTAATAACATCCTTAGTTTTCGCCCGTATCTATCCGCGTCTCAAGGGAACTTCTTCTCGCAATTGAGTGAAAAGTAGCCTAGTAATTTCTTAGTCGCTAAACTAGACGATTAGGGTCTTACTACATAAAAGTTAAACAGGCGATTCGTCACGTGTTTAAGAAAATTTTGTAGGAAGAATTTTCTAAAACAAGTGATGACCGCGTGAGACTTCAATAGCAGACTGACATAATTTCCTAAAGATGCAAGCAAAACCATCTATAGAAGCTAGTTAATATTCAAAGATATTTTGCATATCTACCTGGCAGTACATTGATAGAATTCCCAACAAATATTCAGGATGCTTCACCAAGGTATTAGGTCATATCATTAGGTGGGAATCATATCTAGGTCACGCTGCCCTTGTGAAGTCAATGAGCTTATGTGAAGTTATACTGAGATATTCTGTTATTTGAGGTCCTTTGGTTTCTTAGATTTCTTATCTTTATGTTTTTACCTTTCTAAAAAACTGGTCAAGTGCGAGTTGAACTCGCGCACGAAGGGTTCCGTACAAATATCTATGAAAAATGAACGTATCTATTACCTAAAACTAGCCAAAATACAAACATTTTTGGGGCAGCAAAAAATAACTCTGTTTTTCATACAAATATATGAATAACAAAGTTACAATTTGCGGTTTCACCGTTTATTGTATGGGGACCCCTCTTATAGCCAGTTTCTGAGCACCTTTATCGGTGGTTTATCTATTCATTTTCCCTTAAAAATGAATAGATAACTTTTCGATAGCGAGACTCAGAAACCGGCCATTAATATATGTATTTTGTTAATTTTTAGTATTTGTAGTTATAATGGCAACGGAAATACATTAGTTATGAAGATTTCAGCTTTCTAGCTATCACGGTTTATGAGATACAGCCCGGAGACAGACAGACAACGTAGTCTTAGTAATAGGGTCCCGTTTTACCCTTTGAGTACGGAACCCTAAAAACAACTTGTTTCCTTCTCGTAAGAATGACACTCATCAAAATTCATAATATTAGACAGTTGACCCACCAGTTTATCATACCTTCCTAAACAAGAAAGAACTCGTTATTACAAGATGGTCACCCATCCACAGACCGACCGCGAGATGCGTTGCTTAACTTTATGATCGATCGACCCGTGTGGCTTAGAAGCAACGGAATTTTCAGATTATTTTCCATCCCTAAAACTTAGCATATAAAGTAAAATATAATAAAACAGATATAAATAAAATAAACGCCTCTAAATATATTGCAAGTTAATACAAAAACCACATGTAAAAGTCACTTCTATTTGAACAGAAGTTAGTTATTAAGTTTTAGTGGTGAACCGTATTCACCGCGACACATAATATCCATTAACCCGAAAGTGAGTATTTCACTATAAGTGGTAAGTTCAAATAATGACGATAACTATTGCTCGAAAAATCATAGGTTCAGAGGCCAGAAGATCAACCTAACCGAATTTCTCAAATATCAATCGAATATTATTGACCTTCTACTATTGTGATAAGATTGAAAATCTATTGAAGAAATTTTATAGATTGAGATAGGATGCTATGCTGATGTGTGTGGCATCTGTAGGTACAGACAACTGCAGGTCAATGTATACGAATCTGTCAAATTTTACCAATCGAACATTAACCTACCTCCATTGTGATAAGGTTGAAAATCGAGTGCAGAAATTTTACAGATTGTGGTAACTTGATGTGCTGTTGTCTGTACCTATAACGTAAGCGAAAAGGCGAGATTTCACTAGTATGCGGCATGTAATGAACTGAAAATAAATGTTTCTTTTGCTCTAGCAAACAGTAACAAATGTCTGTGAAATTGAAAGCAGAAGAAGTATGTTATGAGCATACATACATAACATAGATAGGTAAGGGTAAGGGGCAAAAAAAACATAACATTCCATATAGCTTTCTCTCTGCACAATAATTTCTTAACCCTACACAAAACACCCTACCTAAAACCAAAAATCACCTTTATAACATTACTATCACCTTCGTATAACAATTTAGTCTTCACGAATGATAGTTCCATTCAAATATGAGTTACTTTTTCCCAAAACGTTTCGTCCTAAACCCGCTGGATGTGGCCGGATCTCCGTCGGGCGCGGCAGTGGGTAAACGACGCGCGGCGTGCGCGCTCCGCTCGCATCGCTCGGCCGCTCGCTCCAAAGTTTAAGCGATATTTTTATACATACCACTTTAGTATTTATATTTATACACCTGTAGATTAGGTAGTGTAGTAAAGTGTCTTATTGTGGTGTTGTTTGATTTTTTTTTAGTAAGTATTTTGTACGAAATTGGTCTCAGTGTTGTATTTGATGAAAATATACAGTGCTAATGATAGCTAACAAATTGAATGAACGCGAATCTAAAAAATGCAAGATCCGACAAGTGCAAACGTACATTGATTCACGAGCACAATATATTTTGTTCTATACCAAACAAAACTCAATCAGCATTTCGTGAATAAATTATTTAGTCAGTTTACATTTAGTCGGATAGCGAAAACATTTCGTAGAAATTCGGATTGCGAAAATAAACAATTGGCGGCTTTTTTTATTAGACGCTGCGGGCGCCCAATCAACGAGAAAACTTTCAAAATGTGCGAGATTTTTGTAAAAAACTGTTACTGTTTTTTTGCAACGCAGTTTCTGTGGCTTCGTTTGGAAAGTGTTTATTTTTTGCAGTATTCAATGTGACTGTTTTCAGTGTTGTTTTGGTCAAATAAATTGGATGTTATATTGGTCAAACGTACGAGCTACGTTCGTTTTATATGTTTTCTGTTTTGATGAATGGTAAACAGAAAATACCTGGTATTCTCTTCAATCCAAAACTGTAATGAAAATGGTACTATGACTATAATTTGTAAATAATAGAAACATGTCCTTGCAATTTACATGTAGGTACTAGAAATTGACTGAAATGTATGAAATGATATCATAGCAGTGGTAACTTAGATTAAATTCACTATGAAAGAACATAGTAACCTGAGAAAGGACTAGATCTTTGATAATTTTTCTTTTCCTTGGACTTCAATGCGGAAAACAAGTATATACAGATAATAAATAAAAGAGGTCGCGAATAGACTCTGGAGGCAAGTAGCTACAATCAGTCCATTTGGGAAACAAAAGGGGAGGCCTATTTTCAGCTGTAGATTTCTTATAGCTGAGATGATTATTATGATAATATTAAAAACAAAAATATGTAGAAAAACTCTTTTTCTTTGGTTTTTACATGAAACTAAAGGTCAGTTTCAGAGATTCCAGATAAAGGTATTTGGCTCATAGTGCCATAGAAATGTATTAATTTTGACAACTTTTCTACGGCATGATCTGTCAGGTAGCTATCTAGAACACTGGAACCCATGAAACTGGCCGTAATTATCCTGTATTTCTATAAATAAATAAATACTTAGCTATAAAGTTATAACTATCATGTTTTGCCGCCCACGCAAAAGTTGTCCGCTTTTCCACTAGAAAACTACTCTATGTGCAAATTCAGAATACCACCTTTATACCGCAGCTGTGCCTGTTAGATTGAATGACAGACGTACCTATATACTTTTTTACTAGTATTACGAATTCTTGAATGTGAAATACTGAAATTTTGACCTGAAAATTTACACATGAAACTCTGGTGTTTCCGGACCAATATGCTAATATATTGTTTTGTATGTACCGTAAAACGGGCCATCAATGAATCACTTCTCTTCTACTAACTAGCTTGCTGTGCCCATCAGGGTCCATAATTCTGACAACTTGGTATTTTAAATTCCCACCTTATGTACCTACATTATGAAATGCAATAAACGATATAAGTATGAGTATCAAAAACAGAAAACAATATTTTTTATTAAATTAAGTAGGTATAAAATAGCTACCCTTCTTGTAAAATTAATCTATGCTAATTTCTTTTACAACGTGAAATAGGGTTTACCATATTTTGTCTTTGATAATTAATTGATTGTATTTTTTGGATATACTTTTGTAACTACTTATCCCCTGCGATACCACCCACGTCCAGAGGCAACGACTTCCCGCAACGCCACATTCAAAATGCAGTTATTTTCACATTTATAATGATTAGTAGGAATTATAATTGTCACATGGGTAAAGTAAACAATACGCTTATTGCTGAATTCAAAAATTTATCTATCTGTCTATTTAGTGACTAGAGATGGGAATTTGATATTACTGTCATGACGCTAATGTTAAAATTCAATCTCTAGTAAGCTAATCAACAGATGGATAGGATATTGGGATGGACCGTGAAATCGTGTATAAATAAATCACGTGGCACAGTTTACCTCACAAAAAGTAAATACCTCTATAATTTTATTTTCAACAAAAACCAAGGCTTACTTATCAATCACTATGTAAATAGTGCGCCTCACTATCTCCTATCAATCATTGCCACTATCAATCAGTTAACTTTAATAAGTTGCTGCCAGTCAGCTGGGATCTCCCACGCTATGGTTGCCATGGCAACGGAATTCTGTTTATTCTGGCCGCTGATCAAGGTTATACCGTGTGAATTAGGTTTGTGTTGCGAGTTTGTGGTGAATAAATAAAGTAATTGGTGGATTGGTGTAAATTATATTTTATTTTACTATAATTATTGATGTTTTTCAAGCAATTGTCGTTCACAAAATTATTCAAAATGTATGTATGTTTGGTCAGGGATATCTTTACAAGGAGTTGACAGATTTTAGTGAAATTTTCTCTGTTTTACATACTTTCTGGGGGAGCTCATTCCTGTACATGGATATATGTTATCTTGATTGAAATTATACTAGCTGTTACCTGCAACGTCGTCCGGTTGGACTATAGAGTAGCAAAAATGCTAAACTTGCATTACTAATGGTGGGACACGTTGTCAAGTTTCATCAAAATCCATCAAGTACTTTTGACATGAAAAAATAAGAAACATATAAATATCTTAACAAATTAGAGGCCCGTTTACACATTGCGATTTCATTGCCCGTTGCTTGCCATTTTATTGCAGCAAGATGCTACTTGCACTGTGTAAACGTAATCGTGCAATAGGTAAATGTTCACCTGTCAAATATTCCTGCAATAAAATGGCAAGCAAAGGGCAATAAAATCGCAATGTGTAAATGGGCCTTTAGGAATCTTGTAGAGGAAATTAAAGTTCTACAAATTGCAATGCAAGCGACACCAAGGGGAAGTAGTAGTATAGATGTATGATCACTTTGTCGAGTGACTCGACCGTCCTGTGAACTTGTACTGTGAAAGTAATGTGACCTAGATAGAGAGGAGACGTTGGGTGGTGCAACTGACAAGACATAAGCGAGTTTAAGGGTCAGTTTCAAAGGTTTCAGATAAAGTTCTAGATAGCTGTCTAACAGATAATATGCCATAGATTTTTCTTGAATTTTGACTACTTCTCTGTAGCATTAACTGTCAGATAGCTATCTGGGACTTTATCTGAAACCTCTGAAACTGGCTCGGACTCTTGTATGTTTGATGTTTTATCTCATGAAAGGCAGCGGTTGAAGCATACCTCTGTATGTAAATGTACTGTCGCGGACATAAATGAACCAGCAAATTCCAAACCTTCGTAACTCTGTAGTGTAATATATAATATAGAGTGTTCCTGAGCTCACAAGGTTCAAGTGATTTCTCAAGGTTTAAGTGATAGGAGGGACTCCTCTAGAATAAGAAGCTGGAATATGAAAAAAACTTTTTACAAAAAAACAAAACCGACTTCACAAAAAAACACTGAAAGGGATAAA
>NWSH02000150.1:7817455-7846059 GCA_002382865.2 Heliothis virescens
AAAAAAAAAAGATACGGTCGAATTGAGAACCTCCTCCTTTTTGGGAAGTCGGTTAAAAATACTCGTAATGTATCTACTATACTTACAGTCAGTAAAATGGCGAGCCAATTTAGATGAAGCTCTCTATAAACGTTGATTGAAAAGTGAGGATAAAGTTTGTCCAATTAAAATAAGAAATTCACTTTATAAAAAAAACATACTTAATTATATTTTGTAACAAATTAATCAACAAATAACTTATTCTCAAAAGACTCATTGAATATGAAAGAGCTTTCTAAGAAACTAATTCGATTCTAACGAAGTTTAACAAGTCAGCTATATCCAAATAAACTTGAATTGTGAACTTTTCAAAAGAGTATCGTTTGAGCAAATTATTTGACTAACTGCTAATGAAAGGACAACGGGTAAGTTAGTAACTTTAGAAAGGCAAGTTTCTTTTGTTTTACACAATTCTTGAGATAGATTTTATTATTGTTGTTGAGTTTATTTTATTTGTCGTTTTATTTTGAAGAATTCTGAAGGTTGGACTTGATGAATCCGAATTGTATCTTTGTCCATTAGCGTAGCAGAAAAGACACCATTTATCGAGCCATATGCACCAGGTTAAATTAGCTATTGTTTATTTGTTTGCTTGATTTGGAAAATTCTTATCACTTATTGAGAAAGGCTATAGGCTATTTTTTATCCGTATGCAGAAAGAACTTCCCTTAGGACGCTGGAGGAATCGTGAGGAACAGCTAGTCTTACTAATGTTTAAATGTGAAAGTTAGTGAGGATATGTATTGTATAGATGTATGTATGTTTGTTTGTTACTCTTTCACACAAAAACTACTCGACGGATTATCATGAAACTTGGCAGTAATTTAGCTTATATATCAGTCTGTCAGTTCATCTTCATTACAGAGTATATTACAGTATTACAAGAGCCGTGTTTAATGACGGCGGCGAATCCGGGTATAATGGCGTTATTACCGGACGGTTTCGTTCGCAGGTTTACACGGTTATATTACTGGGTTTTATGAGTTATATTTTGGATGAGAATGTAGTTGAGGTCTTGTGTTTCTATGTTTTGGTTTCGTGACAGATTTTTTAATTATCATATTTTTAGGGTTCCGTACCCAAAGGGTAAAACGGAACCCTATTACTAAGACTACGTTGTCTGTCTGTCTGGCTGACTGTCTGTCTGTCTCCAGGCTGTATCTCAAAAACCGTGATAGCTTAAAAACTGAAATTTTCACAAATGATGTAGGTATTTCCATTGTCGCTATAACAAAAAAAAACAAAATATGTGTATGTTAAGGGGGGTCTCCATAAAATAAACGTGTTTTTTATTGTATTTATCATAGATACTGGAAAACTCTTCGTGCGCGCCGGTTTTTATTTCTGCCCTTAAATCTCCGCAACTGAACCGATCATCATTTTCTTTCTCCTGTTGGGAAGCTACTGTATCTTCTGGTGACACAGGCTATATCTTATCCAAGTACAAGAAATAGTTTCTGCGGGATACGGATAAAACTACGAGAAGGTAGTTCCCCAATAAATCACTTAAGACATTCCAACGGAATTTCTTTCAAACAAAACTACCTTCGAACTAAAAACTCTCCTTTTTACTAAAACTGCTAACAACTCGGACTTATTAGAGAGAGAGGAAGAAGGTTAACTTCATACAACCACGGCGCAGGGCTTGTTTGTGTGCACCAAAGTATCTGGGCGAATCTCCAGAAAATATTTTTTTTTACGTATTTTAAATTATTATCCCCAACAATTTTTTTTATACGATATATATTTTTGAAAAAACCATTGTTGAGGATAACAGTTTGAAGTAAAAATAATATTTTCTGTGTGTGCGGCGACGCGGCCATCTGCACAAAAAAGAAAAACCATTTCAGCGTTAAATAGCCTATTTATCGAGGAAGGATACAGGCTACTTTTTATTCGGGTACGCAGAGTAGTTCCCACGGGACGCGGGTGAAACCGAACAGTTTCACAGTATTTCAGTCTGTAGGTACTATTGTCGATGTGTGCGAGCGGCGACGCATAGATACTATAGCGCACACATACAATCCGCATGGGAGTTTGTATGAAGATAACCTACTCGCTCCCTTTTTACTAATGACTCGGACACTCTCGGACAGTTTTCATATTATTTATGAAGGCAGTGTTCTGACTACCCCTATAGTGTCCGGCCGACCGTGAAATTTCGTTCCATGCAGGTTATACCTACGTGACTGTTTTAAATATATTTCAGGACTAGAAGGGTTTTCAGGAATTTTAAGCTGGGTTACTCATTAACGTACTACTCAATTATGTTGTATTTAAAGGTAATTAAGATTTATATACCAATTATAGTGCTAAAGAGTTTGTTTATTTGGTTACTTGAAAGCGCTGATATAAGAACTACTGGACCGATTTGATTCTTTTTTCTGTGTCAGGTAGCTCATTAGCCGAAAAAGGATAAACAGTACAGGCGACAACAGATCAACCTACCCGAAGCTGTCAAATCTTACCAAACGAACATTAATCTTTCACTATTGTGATAAGGTTGAAGATCTATTGTATGTACAGACAACAGCAGGTCAACGTATACGAATCTGTTAAATTTTACCAGTCAAACATTAACCTACCTCCATTGTGATAAGGTTGAAAATCAAGTGCAGAAATTTGACAGATTGTGGTAACTTGATGTGCTGTCGTCTGTACCTACTGTGGTCAAGAATACTTACGACGGAAAGCGAGTGAAACCACTAATAAAAGCTAGTTAAAAATAAACCAACAGTATTACTTTCTTTTGGCAGTAAAAAGATTCATTCATCACGTATCTAGACACTAACCAAAAAAGTCACTCAGGCTGCTTTTTACTACCCCGTTAAAACCTCCATAAAAAAACAGTATTAATAGAACTCCCATTATCTATACTTTTTTAGGCTTAAAGACTCGCCCTATAGGTCACAGTCTAGACCATTTATGTGCCGTAAAACGTGTTATGTGTCATAAAACTGTGTGTTATACGTGTTAAATGCGTGTTATGTGTGTCGGGCAGTTGTGTATGGATGCTGACCATGTTTTATTGTAACACCTATGTACGCACGATTGCATTTAATTGGGCGCTATATTTTTCTGCTTTTCATGAATAAAACCTAAAATGCCCGTGTGTGTGGAGTGTGCCTTTAGTGTTCATGTAGGTAGTTTACACATACATTTCTTGACGAATACATTAAGCTCATCTTTTTTCACAAATATTGTGAGAAATAACTAGAGTAGTTTTTAACAATATGTAATTTGTTTATTCGTATTTACAATCTAGCTATATACCTACATAATTATAACAGTTAAATAAAAAATTAAAAAACTTAAAACTACTACTAAAAGGCGTCGAAAAAATCCTTCCCATCGCTGCCGACCGGGAGCGTGCCCAAAAGGCTGGCAGCATTGCCAGAATTGCTGAATGGCAATGCTTAATCTTTGACCAAGGTAATAGCCAGCCCTTTGGTCACGGGTAACGTCAACCAGCCGCCTAGAAAGTTCTTTAAATATAATGTGGGCATTCGGACCCCACGACCCGAGGGTTTAAACCCCAAACGGTTCGAAAATATAGTTTCCAACAAGGCCACTATATTTTCGCCGCTTGAGATTCTCCGCAGCCGAAGTAGTTTTTAATAAATTTCATATCACAAATACCCCGATATTTTTTTGGGATACGACAAAATTATTGGATGGCTGTTGGCTGTTAATAAACACTCAAATATCAAAAAACACACACATAATTTTCAACTATCACCAAACGCCTCTATTTCTCCTATTACATATAATAACGAGGTCACTGAAATATTCAGTCAAAGCGAACAAAAAGCCCATTTCTCAGAAACCAGAATTCCGATCGGCAACAATGTTTTGGATCCTGAACAAGCGAATAAACCTGTTCAAACAAGTTCAGAATTACCCTCCAGTTTAGTCCCAAGGTCACAATATATTGCTGAATATCTAAGCTTAAATATCTATCCTGTTATGAACCTAAAGAGTTATTTGTTTGAACGCGGTAAACTCGTAAATAATTTGAAAAAAATCTGTAAGTGCGAGTCGGACTCGCATACGGAGGGTTCCGTTACGCAATTCATAAAATGGGCAAAAAGTCACGTATATAAAAGAGCTCCCAAAAATATTAAATTTATTCTAGTTTTCAAGATTTATTGCTATAGCGGCAACAGTAATACTAATCATCTGTAAAAATGCCGACTGGCTTACTATCAACGTTTATGAGATAAAACCAGGCGATAGACTAACGGACAGGAATACAGCGAAATATTCGTAATAGAGTTATTTTTTTCCCTTTGTGTAGAGAATGCTAAAAACAGTTACTAGTGATAGTTCATTTTATAAGAAAGAACTGATGATGTCACTGTGGGAAACTTGTCTTTACTTAGTTAAGGCTAGCTAAAAGTACCACAAACTAAAAAGCTATATCCCTACATAAAACTGACAAGTAATTAGATAGTAAACTAGCGTCGTTTACATAAACTGTTAGCCATTAGCTATTGACAATTTTATGGGCGTTTTATAACCTAGCTGGTGATTTGAATGAAATAATAGTCATTAACATATTGAATCAGTAAAGGGACTGATTCAGAAGGCGGTACTCCTTGATACGGCGCGTATTGTGAGGAGGTTTCTATCTCTGGAACCCTAACCACCGGTACCTTGGACCCTGTGCCCGATATCGGTGGCTACCTATTTTTTATATTTTTAAATGTATTTATATTCTTGTTTTTTATAATTATATTTAAAAATTTAAAAGATATGTTGAAAAATAAATGAATGTCAATTAACATATCAATACTGCTAAAGAGATTAGTTAATGAAGCTGAAATAATTGAAACTTACTCTAAAGGCCAGTTTCAGAGTCTTCAGACAAGGTTATAGATAGCTATCTCATAGATGACGCCATCAAAAGTAATCAAAATTAGAAACATATCTATGGCATTATCTGTGAGATACATATCTAGAACTTTATCTGGAACCTCTGAAACTACCCCTAAGTAAAGATAAAAAAGAACGAAAAACCATTTATTCCACACAAAGAGAAGCAAAAGACAACAAACATATATTATATACTAAGGACAAAACAAACAATAAAATACTGTAATTCATACATTAGGGAGGCAACTGTATAATGTTCGAATATAGAAATCGAACATTAAAAAGACTTCTAATAAATTAATAAATAAATTTTAATAAATTATTTTAAACATAATACTTTTCTGATGATGTTGTTTTCCCAGCAACTACATAATATGGACTTCGTAGCCCCTGTTACAAAGGATTTGTGACCTCTCAGGGGGTCGCAACCCGCTGGTTGACAGATTCTTGACGTAGATTTGATGTCATTAATTTTATTCCCATAATTTAAACTGCGATATATTCCAACTAAATATAGAATTCAGGTTCAAAAACTCGTACAAAGGCTTAGTGTCTGGACCTTTACCTAATTAACGCAATCAAATAACCCTTTGTCAGATAATTTGGGATAAGCAGATTTAAAACACAATTCTGCTTAAAATTGGACTTTCTGCCGTCTGCTTTGAAAGTTGCTAAATTGGATTTTGTTATTGTATCGTAATCACAGTGTTGTAAGCAAAAAGCGAAACATGATTTAAGGAGAAACTTAAAATCCATACAAACTTGGGCCTGGCGTTACAGGGCTGGAATTTGCCCATAAGTTAGAGTATCTAGGAAGGTTTTAAGAGCCTCAGTATCATAGTTTAACTAAAGTTAAACTTTTTGTAAAAAAAAACATACTAAAATACGAAGGGCCAGTCCCGGAAGATGCCATGAGAAACTATTTAAAATTAAAATCATTTTTACCGCATTATCTGTCAGATAATAACCTCTGAAATAGGTCGTAAACCTTCTGTCCTTTACCTCTAAAGCAACCTGTGACGTCACTGAGTGCGTTTACAAAGAACGTGATAAATAAATGAGCGTACCTACATACAGACGTGGTTTGTGTCCGAGTAAACCTTCGTTACGTGTCACTGTCACTGGTGACGAGAGGGGGGGGGGTGAAGATCGGGGGAGGGGGGAGGGGGAGANAAGAACGTGATAAATAAATGAGCGTACCTACATACAGACGTGGTTTGTGTCCGAGTAAACCTTCGTTACGTGTCACTGTCACTGGTGACGAGAGGGGGGGGGGTGAAGATCGGGGGAGGGTGGAGGGGGAGATAGTTCTTATCGCGTTATGTGAAGGAATCATTTACGTTAGTCAATGTAGTGGACGTTTGATGACCTGAATGAAATGAATTATTTATGGATAGAAAGAGTAGTAAGCGTGAATGGGTCGTTTTATCATAAGGGTAAGCAGTGCTTGACGCAGTCGGTCCGTGGATGGGTTATCTTTTAGTCATGATGAGTTCCTCCAGAAACCGACCCCAACATAATTTGCGAGAAAGCGGGGCAAATGATAGAAGGAGTGGTGGTATTATTAGCTTATGAAGCTGGTTTTTAGAGTTCCGTATACGAAGGTCGTTTTGACCTTCCTATTGCTAAGACTTTGCTGTCCGACCGACAATCTCAAGAACAGTATTGAACATCAAATACACAAAACTAAAATAAAATGCATAGTTTAGAGGGGTTCGTTACAAAAAATGATATTTTTTATAGATAATGCTACGTAATTTAAATAGTGGGATGTTCGAAATCTGGAAAGTACCTCTATGTCATATTTGAAAGGACAGACCTCACATGAAACTTGGACTTGTAAATGAGGTCTAATACCATCCGTTTACGCATGTGTAATCAATGCTGATTTGCATAATTAATTAATTCAATAGGTAATCAGTCTGATAGTAATGAGGGTACAGGTCAATTGATACGTGCTAACCATCCAATGACTAGCTATCTACCTGCAGTTTCACACGCATACCATGGCAACTACTCCGCGCACTTAGATAAAAAGTATCGCCTTTCTCGATAAATGGACTAGCTAAAACTTATATATTTTTTCAAAATATGAATATGATATAGTTTCTGAGATTAGTGCATTCAAATAATGGAACAAACAAACTATTCAACGTTATAATATGAGTAGTTTAGATACAACCTTTCTGATCCTCATATTAATTTGTTTTGAACAATAAAAAGGCCTGAACTAAATAAACTTAATAAAAACAACGAAACAACACTACCGACAGCTAATGTCTATTATTAGAAGATAAAATCACACTCTTTGACCTACTAGGTTCACGTGTAAAGGTGACAAAAATACTGAATACTTTATGACCTAAATTGACATGGTAATTATAGTTTCAATCAGGAATTCTCACTATCAACTATGAAGAGTATATTTTGTATTTTTGTTAAGATTTCTACATGAATAATGTTAGCTATTTACTGCATAGAAACTAATACTACAAAATCGAAAAGTTTGTTTGTTTTCACTACTGTCACTGTACAAACAACAGCATTGCTGATGTACATTGCGTACGGATTGCCTAAAAAAATTCCGTCCAGAATAAGATTAATTAATTATTGAAAAAAAAAAATATATTTTAAAATATTTCAGCGGATTGATTAATAGAACAAAAGGGAGTTTTCGACTATTTTTTCGATAAAATAAGGTACCTTTCGCGTGTGAGTCCGACTCGCACATGGCAGGCAAATATATTATAATTCTGACTATACATTCAACAAGTAAAAGCTTAGAGCCTATTCACACAGCCCATAGTTAACAACGCAGACGCTCATTCAGTATTTAAGAGCTCAAAACCTCAGTACTTGAATTTACACGCACAAACGTTGTGGTCACGACGCCTATGTGTATATTGTACTCACAACATATTGTGAAAACGCGCGTTGTTTGATCGTGTGAATGGGCACTTTTGTATTGATGTGAATTTAACAATTCATTAAAATTATATCTATTCTTGTAAATACAGAGGAAAGATTTGTTTGTTTGAAAGGAATCCGGATCTACTGAACCGATTTGAATAATTATTTCACTATTAGAAAACTACATTCTTTGAACATGGGCCATATTTTAACCAGGTACAGGAAGAAGTCTCCCCGAGACGCGGGTGAAACCACGTAAAAAAGCTAGTTAAATATAAAATATTTACTAAATATTTTGTATTTCGGAAACACGAAGAAACCCACCATGACAAGATGGTCACCCATCCACGGACCGACCGCGCCAAACGTTGCTTAACCTTATGATAGATTAATCCGCTTCGCTGTTACTTAGCCACAGGCTCTTTTAGAACTCCTGTTGGTGCGGAGACATTATCTATAAAAACATTTATTTCATCTATAATAATAATAATAAACCCCGCAGGGCATCTGAGGCGGATGACGGGGAGTAGCGACCCCGCGGGTACCGAGTGCTCCAGGGAGAGTATACTGTCCCTCACCTCCGGCTTGCCGGAGTGAACCATGACGGGGGACGGGTCTCCCGCCTCTGGCTTGCCTTCATTGGCCGTCCAGAGTGGAGTCGCTAGAGCAGGGTTAATAGCCCTGTTCGGAGGGTGGGTGCCTCGTGGTAAGTGGCGAGTGGGCCAGAGATGCTGGACAAGCGCGTGATCTGAGTTTAAAGTCCGGCGAGGCATCTTCATCCTTCAGCCGCTCACGTCCCTGTTGCCCTCTTGTTGCAATTCTCGCGACTAATTCCCGGGGGCCCAGTAAGTGAGCTGGCGAGTCTCCACCTGCCATTTTTACGTGTATTGATTACATAGTTATCGGCAGGTGCCATAGTTCCCATAGTTTCCCATATCCTAGTCCATCAACATCCTATCACAATAGCCCAAGTAGTATATTCCATATTTAGCAATAGTTTAGCACAGAACCGGGGATTGTCCTTGGGTACATTTACATAGTTTAAACAGGGATAATCGTCGGTTTTGTGTCACCATCTCATTAAAGTTGTCTTAAAGGGGCTTCAGCGTGTTGGCTTCGGCCCCACGTTCGCCCTCCAAAAATCCGGGACTCTATAGTCCTGTGGTCTGGAAGAGACATACAAATAATAATAATAATAAAAACATTTATTTCATCTCCACTCAAGTACTCTCACTTAAGTAATTCCTTTAGAACGTGAAAGAAAATGTGATTTAAGTAATATATACGGGACACCTTTTTTCACACACGGTCGGTCAGCCCCATAAGCTGATAATAACAACATAAGCCACATAAGCCGATAGTAAGCTATTAATTAGCTTGTGTCAAGGGTGCTAACACAACTGATAAACTATACTTATTTACGTACACATTTTTATAAAGAGATACATATTATAACACCCATACCACAGCCAACAAACATGCTCGATAAAAGTAAGGGTTCCGTTCCATTATCTATGAAAAATAAACGTATCTACTACCTACAATTAGCCAAAACACGAACATTTCTCGGCAACCAAAAATAACTTTGTTTTTCACACAAATATATGAATAACAAAGTTATAATTTGCAGTTACTGAAAAAGTGCTATATCTCAAAAACTACTGAATGTATTTCGTTCAAACTAATTTTGGTTAATAGTTTTTATTGAGATCTATAACAAATATTTTTTTTTGATTTTTCATCAAACATGCTCATCACACAAATTTTGACCGTACCGGGAATCGAACCCGGTACCATCAGTTCGGCTATCCGGCATGGTAACTATTGCGCCAACGAGGTCGTCAAACACCAATACACCAACATTACTATCCATGATTACAATTTTTAATTAACACCTTCACTCTGTCGAACATTCCCGGGTGACACCATTAATTACGTTTCACTCGATAAAAGCCAGCGTTGTATGTCTGTCCGTCATCAATCGAAATCCCATGAATGAGAGATTTTCCTAACAGAAAAATCCAATTACTCTTATCCTAGTCCCCTGATCGAGTGCGGAACCGATTCGATTAACGATTTGGGAATACCATGATGTTGGAAGTACCTATCTATAGGTACTGGTATACCTACCTAAACATAAAAGAGTTTGTTTGTACAGACAACAGCACATCAAGTTACAACAATTGGTCAAATTTCTGCAATAGATTTTCAATCTTATTGCAATAGTGGAAGGTTAATGTTAAATTGGTAAAATTTGACAGATTCGTATACGTTGACCTGCTGTCGTCTATACAAGAAAATCTGAAGAATTAACAAAAAGAAATTAGTATCAAAAGTAGTCAATAGCGATGTACAGACGGCAAGTCAACCTAACCGAATCTGTAAAATTTTACCAACCGAAAATTAACCTTCCGCTGTTGTGATAAGGTTGAAAATCTATTGAAGAAATTTGTCAGAGTGTGGTAGGCTGTCGTCTGTGCATCGTTATTAACTACCTTCGATATCCAATTTTTTTTTATGCTTACGTAAATTTCAAAGACAATTCCGCGGATTCTCTTGTGCAAACAAACAAACATATTTACGCTTAGGTCTGTAATAATTATTCTTAAAGCCTAAAAATGCGAAAATGCCTTAAATTGTTATTTTGTAACTGTCAACTGTCACATAAAATCATTAATTTCACCAAAGAATAAAAAAATTGATAGAATACTCGTACAAATCTCGACGATATAAGGACTTTTAAACTATCCAGATTTTCCAGCTCCCAAGTGTGAAATTAAGAAGCGATTTAAACCTAATAAGCGTATGTAAATGTAATTCATGTATTCCTAATGTATAAATGATGTATGCAGGGGTGCATTAATAGTCAATCAAGCGACGACCCCTGATTGTACGGTAAGCTGATGTGGGTAACACTATTTTTAGAACAAAAAATAGTGTTAATAATGGCGTCCAGACCGAATGTCTGTCATGGCGGCTATTCTCACCAAGATTAGCCAGCTACATAGAACACATAGTATATTGTACTTATACAAGCCGTGTACGAGGTCCGATTCCTGTTATAGATGTTACAGTTACAACCCGTTTTAAGATAGAACGCGTTTTCCCTAGTCAGAACTAGTTTTTACTAAATGCCTTTGTTACAACTAGAAATAACTAATACTTACTCAAAATTTTATATCAGTTAAAACTGTTCATCGTACCTTATTCTTAATCAATGTTCCATCATGCAGCAGGCATGATTACTGTCACGGCTCCGGCGCTGCGGGGCTCCGGCGGTGCCTCGCGAGTTTATCGTCGCAGATAGGTTTAACGCTCACCACCGCAGCTTCGGCTTGCTGGCCGGCTGAGCCGGCCAGCCTCAGCCGCGGTGGCGAGTGTTACAACCACCTGCTCCTTAACTCGCGGGCCGCCTCGTCCCTCCGCGCCTACGCGATTTTGAAAAACACTCTAGGGGTAGGGCAGACAAGTCTACGTCGAGTCGGATTTACAGCGATTCGTAACAGAAATCATGCCTGCTGCATGATGGAACATTGATTAAGAATAAGGTACGATGAACTCTGAGAACAGTTTTGACTGACTCGCTTAGGACAAACGCGTGTTATCTATTAAGAACTAGTTTTAACTGATATTAAATTTTGAGTATTAGTTATTTCTAGTTGTAACAAAAGCATTTAGTAAAAACTTGTTCTAACTAGGGAAAACGCGTTCTATCTAAAAACGGGTTATAACTGTAACATATACATCTATAAAATATCCTACAGTCTTTAAGGTGTTGGTGCTTCATTCCCTTATGGTTATGGCACACATGAACGGCACGGCACCGGCGCAGCTCCAACCTAGCGATTTATTTGTCATTTGAATTTGATCTTTAAGTCGTATCTAAACTAAAATGAAAAGTTGAAGAGTTTCTTTGTTTGGTTGGACGCGCTAATCTCAGGAACTACTGGTCTGATTAGAAAAATTCTTTCAGTGTTAGAAAGCCCATTTATCGAGAAAGGCTATAGGCTACTTTTTATCAGGGTGCGCGGAGTAGTTCCCACGGGACGCGGGCGAAACCGCTGCCGGAATATTTTATATAATCAACGTCAGTATAAAAACCAATGGCAGCGGGGTGACAGAGAGCTTGTTTATACCTAATAACAGCTGCGACGTGCAGTGCTATTCATGTGTGGCCTGACCTTGTGTGCCTTGATTGAAAACAAAAAAAAAACAGAATAGTACAGACTCTTAGGTATTTAGTTTTTGGGACACATCTTTTATTCCATAACACCATTCTAAGTGCATTAAGTTTTGGTGCACTCGCTTAAGTTTAAAACTTAGCCACTTAGCCATTATGTGCAGAAGCCATTTCGAGTTTAATAGTTGATTTTTTTATATCTTCATAGCACATTAACATAGTAATGCTCTAGTTTAGTGAAAACTTCTCACTACAAACACTAATAAGGTTTTTGTATCTTGACAGGCTGTTTCCCGCGGTGTTACTCGATTTTAGAATGAAATTTTCTTTTGGAAACTTCTTGAACCCAAATATAAGTAGCCTGTTTTATGTCCTAAGTTTAAGCTGTGTTACTGTGAAGTTACATTTAAATCCATGCAGTAGTTTTTGCCTGAAAGGGTTATGAGCGTACATACTTACAAGCTTTTGCGTTTATAATAATTTATTAAATAGTTTCCATCGGCGGTTTTACCCACGCCCCGTGATAACTATTCCGCGCAACGTCTTTTATAGCCTTTTTTGGTAAATGGGTTATCCAACACTGAAAGAATTTTTCAAATCGGACCAGTAGTTCCTGAGATTATTGAGTTTAAACAAAACAACCAACTCTTCAGCTTTATAATATTAGTATACATAGATTAGTGGGAGTATGTAAGAAAGGATTAATTTTACTTCAATTTATGTACAGACAACAGCACATCAAGTTACCACAATCTGTCAAATTTCTGCAATAGATTTTCAACCTTGTCACAAAAGCGGAAGGTTTATATTCGATTGGTAAAATTTGACAGATTCGTATACGTTGACTTGCTGTTGTCTGTACCTAACAAACAAACATAACTGAAACTTTTTCAGCATTTACAATACATTTTGGGAATTTCGTTGTAAAACAACATTATCTTATTCAGCAGTAATAGCAGTTCAGGTTCTGTTAAGCGTTGCATTTCTGACAGAGCTCGTCTGCTAACTTGAAAATCTTTTGAGCGAATTTTCAGTATTTTGGAATTTAAAGATACATACACCTAGTCGGTATTAACTTTATGTACTGTATATTTTATTTATTTGCGTAATGCCTGAAGTTACTAGACGCAGATGTCTTATTTATTTTTTTACTTATTTAAAGATAGTGAAAAGTTATTTCTCATTTGTTAGCTAGAACTTACGATCATTTTACTTCGCGTCTCCAGAGAATTATCTTCCGCATATTGATAAATAGTCGGCTACATGTTATTTGGAGGATATAAATAAAATAAGCTATAATACTGCCAAGTTTTATCAAAATTTATGTAATCGTTTTTGTTTGTAAGAGTAACAAACATACCCATGCATCTTATTACAAACACTTGCATTTATAATACCTATCTATACTAATATTATAAAGCTGAAGAGTTTGTTTGTTTTTTTGAACGTGCTAATCTCAGGAACTACTGGTTCAATTTGAAAAAATATTTCAGTATTAGATAGCCCATTTATCGAGGAAAGCTATAGGCTACTTATTAACTGAGTGCGCCGAGTAGTTCCCACGGGTAAAACCGCTGGTAGGAGCTAGTCTTAGATATGAGTAGGTATTGTATAATTAAACTATAGTCTAGTGCTAATACGATCTGAATCGCTTGTGTTAAGCCAATTATCAATATGTCGAAGCCTTAATGAAATTAATGGCTTATCCAATTAACTACTCGTAGACATTATTCTGTTAGAATTATTTTGGACGCAGATATTGAATATTGTTGATAATATTATTAGGTATTTATTTTCATGTCAAAATAAATATTTCATCATTAGGTAATTGAGAAAAATAGGATAACTGACCCCTTCTCTTCGCCATAACAATCAAAAGCCACAGGAACGACTTACAAAAAAGCCATTATTCCATTTTACCAACTAAATTATAAGCCACAATGAAACCAATAATTTACAAAAAATCAAACAACACCACAAATGTATAAACAACATAATAATATCTTTTTAGGTATACGTATACCATCAGTAACAGAGGTCCAAATACGAATTTTAATTTCATTCCAAATTCCTGAATCATTACTAGTGAAACAAAGAACGATTAATAGTGAAGACTGAACGCACGGGATCAACTGGCAAGGATAACTCAAAGTTTGTGTGAAAATAACTGTGTATTTTAACGGAATAAAGTGATATTATTAATTGAAAAACAATTATTCAATTACAAGGAAAAACTAATACATATTCAAAAACAGACAATAAACAAATTCCAAATCATATCATTTTCTATTTCAAAAATTTTGAAAAAAGAACGTCAATTTTTATTTGAATTTAATTATGAATAAATTCTGGGCAAAGAATTATTATTTTTCGAAAAAAGACAATTAATTTTAATTGAATAAAGCAATACAATTAATTTGGTAACAATTATTTTTACGACAAAAAAAACGTGTTTAATGGTGTACCATTAAACACGTTTTTCACCACACCAGACGCGAACTGAAACGGGAATAAATGAATTTTATGGAAGTCGTTTTAAATGAGTGGTGCGCTAATTGTGATACAAGCTAAAGTGGACTCAATGTCCTGGACTTAAAGTTCTATTTACAATGAAGTGATTTCAATTCAGTTTTCAAAGAACATGTGTTCAAAACAGTGTTTAAATTAAAAATTAAACAAAAAAGTTTTGTGCCTGTGTCACCAGCTGTAGATCAGTGTTCGTTGGATTTTGTGTCTTACTGTGAAGGAAATAAGGTACAAAAATGAATGTGCCGATGAAAGGAGGTCCGGCGCCCACGGTTGCCGTGGTCCCAGTTCCTGAGAGTGAGATGGATGCTCTGCTACTCGGGAGGACAGCGGTGAGGACATTTGATCAGTACGTCAGAAATGTATGTATTTGTTATAACTATTTACTAATATATTCGACGGTTGCTGTGACTGCTTTCTTTTATACTTAATTTCCATTACCAAATTCAGTCATATGATATACAGACGCTTGTAGGTCAAACTACCTCAATTTGTCAAATATCTTTAATAGATTTTCAACCTTATCACAATAGTAGAAGATCTATGTTAGATTCGTAGTTTTTTTTCCGACTTCCAAAAAAGAGGAGGTTAATTTTCTGACTCGATCTTTAGTTCTACTCTTTCGATGCCTGCTAAATATCATCAAGAACAATGCTGGCAGTTAGCAATATAATGAGGAAATCTGCAGACTTGCTACGACATGCTACGCTTCGTAGCGCTGTCGTAGCAAGTGTTATTGACAAAAGTGTCGCGACTACGTTGAAATGGTTACGGCTCGTTTCACACGAACCGATAGTTCTAGATCTGACAGATAAAGCCTTAGTAATTATTTTAATATAAACTACTTTTCTGCGATATTATCTGCTAGCTTCTGGAACCTGTGAAACGGGCTCTTAATCCGCGTCTTATTTTTTGGGAAACATAGCGAGTTGTGTGTCTAAGATTTTTCCTAAACCTACCAGGTGTATCTCTTCTGACATGGAATAATAAAATAATTTGGTATTAAAATCGTTTAAATGAAATCAAAATATAATACAAAACATAGAAGCATTTAATACAATTGTACAGACGCCAGCAAGACAACACAGTCGAATCTGTCAAAACGAACATTAACCTTCCACTATCGTGATAAGGTTGAAAATCTATTGAAGAAATTTTCCAGATTGAGTATATACCATCATTATAATCGATAGAAAGATTTAAGTCGTCTATAAATCAATCGTGGTCTAATAGCCGTCACAGCGACCGACTCCCGAATGCATACGGATTTAGCCGAGCGCTTCCGAACACTTTATCTTTGTTAAGTGGTTAGAGAAAGTTACAGATGTATAAGGATAGAATGGGTGTTAGGATGCTTCGATGTGATTTAAAGGACTAGGGTCATGGCAGATTGTACCGGCACGGTCACGGCATGCGGCACAGCAAATAACGTGTCATTTAAATTTGAACATTAAATCGTATGACGTATGATTTAATTCATAACGTCAAAACAAAAAAGCCAACGGCGGGCTGTCAGCGCGCAGTTTCCTATCTAACAACTCACGTTGTTATGAAATATATCATACGTCATACAATTTAATGTTCAAATTTAAATGACACGTTATTTGCTGTGCTGTGACCGTGCCGGTACAATGTGCTATGACCATTATGTATCATGAATAAGCGTCATTAGCTTAAATAATTTTTAACTATTTTAATTTACTAGTTTTTGCCAGAATTCACTCACGTCTTACGAGAACTACAGTACACCCAGATAAAAAGTATACTATTGCCATTCTAAATAAATTGATATCTATTGCTGAAAGAGTTTTTGAAATCGGTTGTTTAGCTTTATAACATTAGGTCCTTGATATATATGGTGTACGAAAATGGTTAAATTTACAAATTGGGTCGACTTTGTGTCTAAATAATATTGATGTTTTCAAAAACATCTTATGAAAGCTTACTTTGAATAGCATGGACACTGTATTTCCATCATTTATGTTTTTATCTATTACTTACAACACAACATCTACCAAAATTATTACCTACATTTTTACCATACATAAAAACAATTCATTATGGAACCTAAACAATAAAAGAACTGAGTGACTTCCATATTCATCGATTTCCTTCAAAAAGAATAACGAAACCTTGATCATTTCGAAGTATGAAGATGAAAGTAAAATAAAAACACTTCTTCAGTATTCAGCGAGGTCATTCACCTGAAAAACAGGTCTTGGTACTGGACATTTAATTGTTTCTGTACTTATTTTTATAATTATCTTATATTCACAATAGAAATTTAGATAATATTGGTTTATTTTGCTATTGCAACTATCTGATAGAGAAACGTGGTATGGGTAGTTTGCAATCATATATTTAAACTAGCTTCTGCCAGCGTGTTCACCCGCGTCCCGTAGGAACTACTCGGCGCAACCGGATAAAAAGTAGCCTATAGCCTTTCTCGATAAATGAGCTATTTAACACTGAAAGGAATTTCAACTCGGACTAGTAGTTCCTGAGATTACCGCGTTCAAACAAACAAAGCTTCAGCTTTATAAATGTAGATTTGGAAAAAACATATATAAATCCAACATTCATGCAATATATGTAGAATTATAAGTCTTTATTAATAATCCAACAATTTTTATTTAATTTTTTGCAGTAATTACAGGAAAAATCACAAGGACATTATTTTAAGTTACAACAATTAAGAAAAAAATCCTTGTTTAGGAAGCCTTGACGTAAAATCCGTTTGCATTTGTGACAAAACAATTATATCTAAGTAACTATATTTTTTAACCGTTATATTTTATTGTATGTGATACCTATCTTATACTATTATGTGTATGCTTTACTATAGTAAAAATATAGGAATATAAAACTACTACTTATGCGCAGAAGGGCAAATCTATTTGACTAGCATTATATTTATAAGTGTATCTCTGCTATATTTATACTACTACAGTATACTATCCCCCAGTTAAAGTTCTAGATACCTATCTGACACATAAAGCCATAGAAATATTTTTAATTTTGACTACTTTTCTATCGCATTATCTATTAGATACCTATCTAGAACTTTATCAGGAACCTGTAAAACTGGCGCTATCGTTTGTAAATATATACTTTGAGCTTCTAAATGTGCCGTATAATATTGTACACTAAAATATTCTGACGTATATTTGATCTCCTTTGTTCTGACTTATCTATAGTCGCTCTTTGCATAACAGCCTACATGGATGCTGGGTTGTACATAATATAAGGTGATTTATTCCGTGAAATATACCTGAAAGGCAGTGTATATAAATGTGGGTTTTCATAAAAAAGTATGCAGTACTACCTTCCGTCAGCAATCTGCAGTTTTTTGCGTGAAAGAGTAACAAACCCTCACAAACTTTAACATTTATAATATAAGTAGAACTTTCGACAGCGTTTTCACCTGCTTCCCGAGTGTAGAAAAAGTGGCCCATATGTTATTTGTTCAAATTTCTGCAATAGATTTTCAACCTTATCACAATGGAGGTAGGTTAATGTTTGACTGGTAAAATTTGACAGATTCGGGTACCGTGACCTGCTGTTGTCTTTACATGCAACCTGAATTTGTATGACTCGGCGACACGGCCAATACTGAGTACTCCCGAACTTACGCGCACAGACTATGTGTTTGTATGTACAGACGACAGCAGGTCAACGTATACGAATCTGTCAAAATTTACCAATCAAATATAACCCTACCGCCATTGCGATAAAGTTGAAAATCTATTGCATAAATTTGACAGATTGTGGTAACTTGATGTGCTGTTGTCTGTACATTTACACACACAAATACAATATAATTTACACCCGCTTTCATACGACATCTATACCACAGTTTAAATATATGTAGAACAATTGGGAACCTACCTACTAAAGTTCGTAATGTTACACTCACACACGCATGCGCATTGACGGGCATTTATGTACCTTTACCAGTGCTGTCAGTACTGACTGTCACGTTAAAGGGTACCCGCCAGTTATGCATTTGATTAAAATAGGAACTAAAGTTTGACAGATATTGAAGTAAGTACTACCAAATGCCAACCCTATGGCTTCGATGGTGCTTACGTCATCATTTTGACAACAAGGCTTAGCTTCATTACTGGTACATCTTTATTCTGTGTCTATACTAAAGATTGATCAACACAGACGCCCGTCGTTAGTGCGCACGCAATATTTGCTAAACAAACACACACAATTCTGTTTATTACGTACAAAACAAATATTCAGCTATGGCTCACTGTTTTACTACGAGGGCAAACGTTTTATTCGGTTTGCTGGAATATTCCGGAATATACCGATCTGCGGATTTCAATAATCTATCTATCTCTGGATTTGCCTACTAGAGATAGAACTTTGACATAAACCCCATACAAGTAATGTCAAATTCCTATCTCTAGTAAGCAAATCTACAGATGGATGGATTATTGGGAACGGCCGTTAAATGGAGCATGTTGAGATTAGACTTTGATAGTGATCTTGATAGATCTTGTGTTGCGAATGTATTTCGATTTGGGCTTACTAGCTAAATATGTTTCGCAAGATTTTGTATGTGGGAGATTAGGTCTATTTAGGTTAAGGAAACATATTGATATATTTTATAGGGACCCAAAAGTAGACATTGCCACTTCAATTTACCTTTTATTTGGGTGCCCATAGCTGTTCTTGTTACTAGTTTAGTAAAATCCAAATGTATGTTTTAACATAATGCAATTATTGCAAATGTCTGCATAGTCCAATAATTATTTGACGCTGATGGGGAAATTTTGAAAAATATTTACATGAAGGTGCTTTTTTTCTGAAAATGTTGATAACGAATTTACTAATTTTTTACAATAATTGCCATCATCATGAAATATTGTAACTAAACACTTAATCTGTGAAGCAAAATACAAAATATTTATTACATGGATAAATGATGAAAAAAAGCAAACAATATTCAAATATGGCAATCTGTTTATATACTCTGCACTTATTTGAATCATCTTACTCAATTCACTCATTTAAATATTGAAGATACTTAAACAGAAAACAGTATTATCATTTATCTCGAAAATTGCATTCCAACATGAGGTAAACACTGCAAAGTTGCATAGATAATAAAATATCCTAATATGAACTAGCGAATAATAGTAAGGAATAAAATCATAGTATTTATCAATGAAGAAACTTCACTTCTTGGACTTAGAAGAGTGGCTAATGGCGCTTTTACCTTTCAGTAGGTACGGAACCCTAAAAAGTTCTTACTCCTTAAGAACTCTTCTTCTAGAGTTGCAAGTGGATGGGTAGCGATCATAATCTATAAGGCAATCCGCCTGTTCCTTTGTTTAAAAAAATGAAATCAGTTATTATTAGGCTAGTTCTTGAGACATTCTGTTCACACGTTCAACACGTGTTTTAGGAAATCAAAATTTTCTAAAACACGTGTTGAAAGTGTAATTGTCTTTTTTGTAGTAAAACCCTCTGACTTTTAACATCACCCTAAAAATTCAAAGTCTAAAAAGGTACGAGTGAAGTCGTGCAACCTAACTAGCGTACATTCTAAGTGGAGTCTGAGCTCCAGTGATGTGTAAAATCTGAAGGAAATGAACCATCGTCAGCTAGAACTGAGATATTTAACGTTTTGCTTACGACAGAGAGTGTACTAAGCTTTTAATAACTAAGTTAGTTTTGGCACGGAAATTCCTCACTTATCCTACTAATAATAAAGGCGAAAATTTGTGAATATGTATGTGTGTATATTTGTTACTTCTTCACCCGCAAACTGCTGAACGAGTTTTGATGAAACATGGCAGTAATATAGCTTATGTATCAGAATAGCATATTAGCTAGTTTTTATCTGGGTGCAGGAAGTAGGTCAGGGAAGCGGGTGAAACCGTTGGCGGGAACTAGTCTTTACTATTTTTTTGTTACGCTAAAATTGCTGAATTGATTGAGATCATCATCTGCCTAGCCTTTTCCCAACTATTTTTGGGGTCGGATTCTAGTCTAACCGGATGCAGCTGAGAACCAGTGTTTTACATGGAGCGACTGCCTATCTGACCTCCACAACCCAGTTATCTGGGCAATCTGGCACCCCTTGTAAGACTGGTTGTTCAGAAACTTTCTGGCTTCTGACTACCCGTAACGACTGCCAAAGATGTCCAAATGACAGCAGGGACCCATTGTTTATCGTGCCTCCCGAAACACGGTGCTGAATTGATTGAAATGTTTGTTATCATTAATCTGAACAACACCCAAACTTTAAAAATATTCCTCTTAATAAAATTAAAAGCTTTAAATTACTGCTTTTTCATTTTAAGTGTAATAAAGGTAGAATATTACGTAATAAAAACATGTTTTTAAATTAGCCACTAAGTGCTTTTACCAACTTCGTGGAAACGCTCTAGATGAGAGCTTAATTAATAATTTGTGGACTGGAGAGCTCTTTATTATCAAAGCATTTTTTGGTAAGTTTCTCAAGTAACTAGGTTTTTAATTTTTGAAATAATTATTCTGATGCGATAGTCTGTTAAAATTACACTCGTGTTGAGGAAAAAATAATCAATAATAATAGTGAAAAGTGGCCTATATTCCCTCGCAATTATTTTTTCTGCTATTATATGAATACACACCATCAAAAATAGTAAAGCTTTTTTGTAAAACAGACATAGAGTTATTATTACATATTATGTTATTTTCATTCAAAACATGAGTAATACGTTTTTACTTTAACTCTATCAAGTTGAACAATTTGATTCCATAAAAAGCCTTCTTCTCTCCGAACAAAGAATTTAAATTTTTCATTTCGACTATACTGTCAGATTTGTAACATGTTCCTGACCAAAAGCTGTACAGAACATTTTGTAACAATATTTCATTTAAAAATACCTTACATAACCAATACATATTGCGCAAAGAACCACGTAATGGCCTATGCATATCGATTATCGATATTCATTGTGCGTTTATTGCACGAGTGACGTCGTGTGATAAAGCACTGCTAGGCCATTGTAATGATAAACAGTTATGCCATTTTGCAACTGTCACAATTTGTGGAGAATGCGCAGATATGACCGTTTGCATTACGGGCGTAGCTTTTGTTGCCGGGAAAGCCATCTGCTGTCTATTTTATTCGAAAAAAGTGTTTCTTTGTCTGTTTGAAATAAAAAAGAATAACTGTATTACTAGATGTTTTAAACATGTTCTTATTTTTATACCTTTTACTGTATGATTAGCTTCTGCCACTGGTTCTACTGGCATCCCGCAATGTTCACTCCGCGTATCTGGATAAAAAGTAGCCCAAAGCCTTCCTTGATAAAGAGTCTGTCTGAGTGACAGAGATAAGTATAATTTTTCATGTTCTGGTAAGTTTTTGAGATAAGCGCGTTTGAACAAACAAACTCTTCAATTTCATAATATTAATTTTGCTGTAGTTGCCAAAAAACCCTATATTTACTAAATCTACCTAACAGAAACAAAAGATAAAATATAACAATACTGAAAGCAATATTATCGCTGCATTCACATCAGCGTGTGACGGAGCGTTAACCGCAGATAAGGGCGCTCGTCTGTATAAAGCCAATGGCTGAGAGTAGTTGCACAGAATGGATATTATAGTGAAGCTATACTTGCAGAGAAGACTGAGTTAGCATAGTGTCTCCCCGTTACCTTTATGTAGGTATGTTTTTGTGGTCCCGAGCTCCAAAATTCCTTAACTGAATTCTTTTTGTTTTTTTTGCGATTTCAACTGGTACTTAGAGTTTTTCTTTAATGGTTTACGTGTCTATTTTATTTATTTTAAATGAAATCTTTTAGACAAGAAGTCGGTTAAAAAATACTACAGGCATTTCTCTTACAAAGAGGTTAGGTTAGTAATAGTTGAAGAAAACTGGAAAAAAAGCTTTTCCATATATATTTCATTTACGTAGTTTATAATAATGAAATCAACAGCTGATATATCAACTAGCTATCGTTGCCTCATCAGCGTGTGACGGAGCGTTAACCTAAGATAAGTAGAGCGCTCGGTTATGTAAAACCATTGATGGAGAATAGTTAGACAGTTATCCGCTATCTATGTTACACTAACTGTGGAATTCAATATTCTATCTATCTCCGGATTTGTTTACTAAATATATGAATTTGACATTACTTGTATGGGGCTAATGTCAAAATTCTATCTCTAGTAAGCAAATCCGGAGATAAATAGGTTATTGGGAACGGCCGTTAATGGATATTATATACGAGCTGCCTCGTTGGTCTAGCTGTCGCATAGCCGACTGCTGATCACGAGGTCTCGGGTTCGATTCCCGGGACGGGCCGAAATCGCTTTGTGGGTTTTAGAAACTTTCATAAAGCAGCCCGGAGTTGGAAGTTGGTGATTGATACACCCGTGCATCGGAGAGCACGTTAATGTCGGTCCTGCGCCTGATCTCTCTCCGGTCGTGTCGGATTGCCGTCCCATCGGGTTATGAGAGTGAGGGAATAGGGAGTGCACCTGTGTCTGCGCAAATGCTTGTGCACTATAATATGTCCTGCGCAGCTGGCTGATCTCCTTATATGAGAACAGCCGCCGTGGCCGATAATCGGCTAGGACGCCATTATTATTAATGGATATTTATATTGAAGCAAAAGCAAATAAAAGTACGTAACATTTTGTATATTGTCTCCAAAACACGATTATGTATGCTTTTGTGACTGAAAACTCCAAAAATCCTTAACTGTTTTTCACGATGCCTGCGACGACTAGTAGTTAAAGTATTTCTATATGTATTAAATCACGATATCTAGATAAAATGCATATAATAGGTATTTTAAGGATGACATAAGAAAACTGAATAAATTGCAAAATTTTATGACGAAATTATTATACTATGTCCAAAAACGCAAGTCCGTTGTAGAACACAATAGAATAGAATATTTTTTTCATGTTGCAGAAATTTGAAAAATAAAAACAACTCATATCAAACTACCTACATATTTCAGAAGCTTTACTACCTATTTATTTAATTATCAAAAAGACACCTATTTTAACCACATAATAAAAACAGCTAACACACCAATAACACCCTATATCACGTAAAAACTAGTCACCAAAGTACATATAATCTAATATGATAAAGTGACGGCGGTATCATCAATCAATTACTGTGGCCGCTCCCGCTATCGCCATTATAGCTGGTACCTCGGCCACTGGTTCATCTAACAAGGTGGTATGTTGCAATTTTCCCGTACATATCTATAGTAATATTATTATAACGACAAAAAAAAAAATTTTGTTGTTGATTTTTTTGGTTTTTGGTTGGATGTGGGGAGAGCCGTGGGAAACATCTTGTATCATTATCAAGATGAAGAGTTTGTTTTTTTTTTTGGTAGAACGTAGCATATGTGTTGTTCTTAGTGTTCCTAAGCCATAACTGCGCAGTTTTATCAAAATGCGTTTAGTTGTTTGGATGTGTAATAAAAATACACATACAAACTTTCGCCTTAATAAAATAATGTGATGAGATTACTATAGCCCCACCCGATACCATCACCGCACCTTGTCTCAAGTCCAGCTAATACCATTACATATGGTGTTATTGTGCTAAGGTGAATTAGGTATATGGGGAAGTCGAGTTTTGTTATTTGTTTTTATATACCTTTTTTTAATATCTCAATACTTTTAATTAAGTTTTCAGTATAAATTATATTTAGAAAGAACTTATTTATTTTCTAATATTTACACACTTATACAAATATACTAAAACCTAAATTTATATACTTACCTAAATAATACATTTTATTATTGGGTTGTTGTTTGAGTGTTGGTGAATCTCGTATATTTTTAGGGTTCCGTACCCAAAGGGTAAAAACGGAACCCTATTACTAAGACTTCGTTGTCTGTCTGTCTGTCTGTCTGTCTGTCTGTCTGTCTGTCTGTCTGTCTCCGACGCTGTATCTCATTAACCGTGATAGCTAGAAAGCTGAAAATTTCACAAATTATATATTTTCGTTGCCGCTATAACAACAAATACTAAAAATAAAAAAAGTTATATATTAAGGGTCCCCATACAATAAATTATAAAAAGACAGTGCAATTTGAATACAACGCCATCTGTTACTCAAGCGTGGAACTACAGCTTGGTACGGAACCCTTCGCGCGCGAGTCCAACTCGCACTTGAGCCGGTTTTTTTTTTGTATTCTGATGATAATAGCGTATTTATCGTAGAATTTATTAGCACTAAAATGATTCGTTGGTATATTTGTATAGAAAAATTTCACTCGGGTTACTAGAAAACTTCAGGCACCTGCATATCATAAAAAGTTATCTAAAGCCTTCCTCGATGAATGGGATACCTAACACTGAAATTCAATTAGGGTAGTTCTTGAGATTATTGCGTTCAAACAAAAAAATATTTTTTTTTAGTTTTATAATGTCGGTACCTACAGAAAAATAATTCCATTCAGTTCAATGACCGTTGAGCGAGTTAACTCGCGTCGTCACTAACCCGTCACCAGCAGTTTAACGTATTTCAGCTGAAACCTAACTGGATTACTGGACCCTGACCGGGAGGATGTTGATGGAAAACACGTAAAAACTCTCATGTTATACTGTGAAAATTTTGAGCTTTATTTTGTACCTTGTTGTTTCTATGTTGCAAGTTGAGATACCGTTACGGTATTTAAAAAAACCGGCCAAGTGCGAGTGAAGACCGCGCATGAAGGGTTCTGTAATACAAACCAAAAAAATACCAACATTTTTCGGGCAGCAAAAAATTAATTTTTTTTATACAAATATATGAATTACAATGTTATAATTTACGGTTTCACACGTTTATTGTACGGGGACCCTTACTATTTTTTTTATTTTTTAATATTTGTTGTTATAGCCGCAACGGAAATACATCATTTGTTGAAAATTTCAGCTCTCTAGCTGTCACGGATTACGGATACAGCCTGGAGACGGACAACGAAGTCTTAGTAATAGGATCCCGTTTTACCTTTAATTTCTCAAAACAAAAAAAAATAGGGACCATTTTTTTACTCCGGAATATTGCCTCGAGCGTAGGATAGTAAAAATGTTCAAGATGCTTATTTATTTTAAAGTTAATTTCTGTATCAGTGTTTGCCAGGCTAAAATGAATGAGGAAGGTCAGTTTATGGCTAAGCCTCTTAGGGTAATCCGTGTTAAATTCTGTGTATTTGCAACATTTTGCGGGAATTAAACCACATTTTGGAAGAGCTCGTGGCTAAGTCAAAGCCGCGCGGATCGATCGATCATAAGGTTAAGCAACGCTTGGCGCGGTCCGTCCGTGGATGGGTGACCATCNTACTTTTCGTGGTAAGAGAAGCAAGAGCTCGATCAATCTAACATAAAGTTAAGCAACGCCTGGCGCGGTCGGTCCGTGGATGGGTGACCATCTTTTCATAACGAGTTCTTCCGTGTTTTGGAAGGCACGATAAACAGTGGGTCCCAGCTGTCATATGAACATCTTTGGCAGTCGTTACGGGTAGTCAGCCAGAAAGTCTGACAACCAGCCTTACCAAGGGGTGCCAGCTTGCCCTGCCCAGGTAACTTGGTTGTGCAGGTCAAATAGGTAGTCACTCCATGTAAAACGCTGGTTTCCAGCTGCATCCGGTTAGACTGGAAGCCGACCCCAAAATAGATGGGAAAAGGCTAGGCAGATGATTTTGCAGGAATTACTTTGTTTACCTATACTACCTTCATATTACAGCATAAGTTTTTTTTATTCCCAGAAAAAAGAATGTTTGAATGAAGGATTAAAATCAAAATTGACTTTTTATAGACTCAAAGCTAAAGTATCATAAATACGAAAATAATAAAATTCCATCTACATCTGAAAATTAAACAAATTATTGTGAAAACAGTCGTAAAGTTTTGACCATACACATACCAATATTTGTATCTGAACTGCATGAATGTTCCAAAAACGAACTATTCCACGATTAATCGGCAAGCAATCAATGCTTCCCGAAGCAAAACCACCATTCAAAACCCCACCATCTGACCTACAAAATAGAGTTCAATATTGCGTGCAGCGTGCAGTAAAGTATTTGATCGCTTGAAGTGTTGTGGACATGACATGAAAACGTTTGAAGTGGGGAAGCAAGGCTTGTATGCGATAGAATGCTTTTACCGCGAACGAATACTGTTCTGTCCTGGAATATTTCGATTGAAGAGCTTGAAGCAATCGCAAGGGATTTGAACAGTGCATGAATTTACATTGAAATGTTTGTGTGAAGGTTTGTCGAAGGAAATTCGTGTAAAGACTAATAGTGGATTGTTGTACATTATTACTACAGAGAAAAGTGGGTATTGAAGATAAAATTGATGTTGTTATACTAGCTTTTGTCAGCCATTTCACCTACATCTTGTGGGGACTATTCCAAACATCTGAATAATAGAACAAACTTTCTCGATAAATGAACTATCTAATAGTGCAAGATTTTTTTAAATCATTCCAGCAGTTTCTAAGATTAACACATTCAAACAGAAAAAAAAAAGCTTTGTAGCATTAACATCCAGAGTAATAAAATCTTTAACACAAAATAAAAAAAATCTTTCATTTATACAGCTACATTTTTCACACAAGCCATTCCCAACTGCCCACCGCACTCGAAAAGCGAAACTGAAACTCACATGAACACATGAAGTTAACAAAGCCAACTGGGTCGGGAATTTTACACACAAAGTTGTCATCCCACACACAAACTCCCGCAGTCAGTTAAAATCTAATCTGAGTGAATTTGTGGCTAGCCGTCGGTTTTAAGGATAGACACGGAACGTACAGACAACAGTCGAATCTGGCAAATTTTACCAGTCAAACATTAACCTACCTCCATTGTGTTAAGGTTGAAAATCGAATGCAGAAATTTGACAGATTGTGGTAACTTGATGTGCTGTCGTCTGTACCACACACGTGGTGTGACGACAAAATAATATTCTTTTGAACATTTGATATAAATAGATAGCTGCCTTGTTGGTCTAGTTGTCACATAATGCGACTGCTGTGCACGTGATTTCGGATTCGTATCTCAGGTCAGTCCGAAATTGCCTTGTTAAAAACTTTCACAAAGCAGCCCGGAATTAGAAGTTGGTGATTGATTCACTCGTCCATCGGAGAGCACGTTAATGTCGGTCCTGCACCTGATCTCTCTCCCGAATATGATTGCTGATAATGACAGATATTTTACTTCTTCTTTTGTTAGCCTTTTTTTTATGTCGATGGGAAATCATCACTTTCACCCCTCCCGCTGTGGGTGACAGCGGAAGGGAGTGTCAGACTTTTACTGACTAAAACCCACCCTGTTCCTTCGGGAGCCCTTTGTGTGCCAGGGCCGCGGTAACTCTTTCGAACAACCCGCAGCCCCGACGGGCTCTGGCCCTAGTGGGCCCCGCAGGATCTTTTGTTAGCCTGACATGAACTGTTGATGCCGGGCAACATTACTGTAAAAAAACCGGCCAAGTGCGAGTTAGACTCACGCATGAAGGATTCCGTACGTTTATTGTATGGGGACCCCATTAATATTTTATTTTTAGTATTTATTGTTATAGCGGCAATGGAAATACATCATTTGTGAAAATTTCAGCTTTCTAGCTATCACGGTTAAAGAGATACAGCGTGGAGACAGACAACGAAGTCTTAGTAATAGGGTTCCATTTTACCCTTTGGGTACGGAACCCTAAAAACTATAGTGTACAGAGTCCATCACGCTACGTGCGGTTAGAACAAAGCCTTAAAATCTAATCGAAGAGAATTTACAGCCAACCAAACGTCGGGTTTATTCAAAAAGTTATCGCCAGCAAGTCTATCAGCTTGCGAATGAATTCTATTATTCGTTCATTCGTTCGGTCCCATTCATCGTTCCTTTGAATGGAATTGAAAGCAAGATCTTTCTTAGAATCTCATCTGATAGCTGTGATCTATAATTGTTTATTTTCCTTTTGTCTTTTGTAAAGATGTGAGAAAAGATAGTGGGGAAATATTAATGTTTTATGAGGTTATATACACACATCAAAAGTGTCTAGGGATCAACATACATTTTTGCAATAACTTTTCTCCTGATTGA
>NWSH02000150.1:7846159-7883792 GCA_002382865.2 Heliothis virescens
CTCAATCTCAAGAAATCCGCATAAAAATGCTTGATCCCTAGACACTTTTGATGTGTGTATTACTAGCTTCCGCCTTCGGTTTCACCCGCGTCACGTGGAAACTACGCTAAACTATATTACTGCCAAGTTTCATCAAAATTCGTCCAGTAGTTTTTGCGTGAAAAAGTAACAAACATACATTCTCACAAACTTTCGCATTTATAATATTTTAACTAATAATTGTGACATGAAATAACTATGAATTGATGAAAATGGCATGAAAACCGAGCGTTTTTGACTTTATAGGAGACAGAGAGATAGACTCAGTGATTTTGTCAAAGCAAACTATGAACAAGGACTAGACTATGCTTGCCTTCCAAGCAAAATAATAAAAGTTACCACCTAGTAAGTATTCAACACAGGCATACAACTAATTAACTAAGCGACCAGTTCTGAATTTAAATTGCAACTTAACATGAATGTTGTCATAGTGTGCGCAAATAAGGATAGTATCAAACAAGATTCGTTTGTGATCGCCAATTTAAAGAGTATAGGCGCATTTCTAAAGTGCCGCCTTTTGACGAAACCTGGAGCATGTTCTTTAGGATTTTGATAATTTTTGTGATTTAAAAATTTAACGTGAACATTCATCTATACTAATATTACAAAGCTGAAGAGATTGTTTGTTTGAACGCGCTAATCTCAGGAACTACTGGTTCGATTTGAAAAAATCTTTAAGTGTTAGATAGCCCATTTATCGGGGAATCTATAGACTACTTTATCCAGGTGCGTGCAGTAGTTCCCACGGGAAAGCGGGTGAAACCGCTGGCGGAAGCTAGTAATAAATAATTGTTTAAAGAAAACACATGTTTACTCAAACTTATATAAAACGAGTAAATTTAAATATTATTGACATCCATAATCCAGTTTTACTTAAAAAAAAACTAAGTCCAATTTTCTTTCTCCTGACTTTTTAAAATTCCTTCATTTCAAAGAAATAGCCTTCCACAGCCGGTCGCAACAATCTTATTACGCTGTCTTATACGTTTTGCAGCACTCGCGGACCAGCCAATTAGATGGCTCCCTAGGATTAGATCCGCGCGCTGATTGGTTGCAAACGAATAAGAGTAAATCAACTGCGTTTCTTATTGGCTGGCTTGTTAACAGTGGATGATTACTTTCTGTGTTTGAACTTTTTCTCAAGTTTTTTTATTTTTTGTAAGGTATTTGAAACACAGATTTGTTTTGCGGTTTAAAGCACTAGTGGAAAAGTGAAACTTTGACCTTGAATTCGCAACTTTAGTGGGCAATGTCTTCACGCAGTAGTGGATAATTAAGGGTCTTTGAAATGAAGACTTCTTTAGCGGCGACTTCTTTTAATATGTAAACTCGCGACAAGTATCACGTGACCGACAGATTTGAAACACGCAAGTCCGTAAGTCGTTGGTTACCGTATGCTGACCGATTTAAAAGAAAACTAATGAAAGAAGAAAATCAAAAAAATCATAAACTTTAATAGATTTTCAACCTCATCACAATAGTGGAAGGTTAATGTTCGATTGGTAAAAATTGACAGATTTGGGTATGTTGACCTTCTGGCAACTGTACCGTTGCCGTTCTGCAAATACACTGATATGAACCGTACAATTTGAAAGCACCTTAAACCATCATCGTGTCATTGAATTTGCAACTATTAGATGCAGTTAATTAATTCACTTTGGTGTTTCCAATTATGAGATTTGACTAAGATCTAACGGTTAGCTTTGCACTTCGGTTGCTGTCTGAGGATTTGCTAAGGATGAATACCTGTTATTGACTTTTGAAATTTGTATAAGATTGAAACTGAAGGATTGAAAACGATAGTTGAAAAGCAATTGGTTCATTCAATACACGAATCTTTATCTACTAATATTATGAATGCGAAACAAACTCTCTCTTTCTTTCAGAAGCACAAAACCTTCGAAAGGACATGGGCTACTCTTTATCCAGATGCGGGAAATAGTTCGTGTTTGAACTATTAGGGCATGGAAAGCTTATTATAGTCTCTATAGCTATGACTATAAAGTTTATAGTCATTGCAATTCAGATGCGTGCGTGCGAGGGTCCCCAAAGACATTTAAGACCTAATTGGGTCCCAAAAAGGGACATGTATGAAATTGGAACCCTTCTTATGAGTCGCTTAAAAGTAGCCAACCACAAGGCTTTAGCATACTAGCATAAGACTTAAAAAAAAAACAAAATTGAATGTGAAAAATATAAATGGTCGTTGTGGAAATCAGTTTTTTTTTATTTTAATAGCATTTTTATCGGTCGATCGTTGTATTTTTATTACATCCCAAACAGTTTCTTCTGACAAATTCAAGTTAAAGTTGTTAAAAATTTGCTTGAATCTAGCTTTAACTTAGTAAAAACCTGAGTTACACCCATAAACTCTCAAACATCAAACATTAAAATAAACTTGAAGATTTTTACGTTATTTCATTCGTAATTGTGTCAATAAGTTTTTATTAGGGCCCAACATTTCAACAGCCTTTGTACTGAGAACAATATTAATGATTTACAAGTACAGTCAACAGCACATCAAGTTACCACAATCTGTCAAATTTCTGCAATCGATTTTCAACCTTATCACAATGGAGTTGGGTTAATGTTCGATTAGTAAAATTTGACAGATTCGTATACGTTGACCTGCTGTCGTTTGTACCTACTTAAGTACTATTGTTGAGACTCAAGTTTACTTGTGTAGTAGCTTGTTATAAAAGCTCAAATTGTTTTCTTTATAATAGCCTCAAAAAAAAGCCTTAGGCTCAAAATTTTCCGACGTTCGCTCGAGCGAAGAGTAATAATCGCGTGCGAACATTTCTTAAGGCCGTATAATTGAAACTTTTGTTAGCAAATACATGCTAGCAGATTCGCGCTGACGCGTACACATTTTTGTTCGCGAACTTTTGTAGAAACTCACCATTAAAATAAGACAAACATTATATAATGTCTAGCCTGTGCCCAGCAGGGAGACGGTAAAAGGCTGATGATGATGATGATATAATGCTGACAACAATGTCACCTCTGAGATGATGCTAGATAGAGTAGTTCCTATGACATGCTTCTTCCTCTCAAAATGATCACCCATCAACGGATACCGTGCCAGGTGAAGCTTAACCTTATGGCCAATCGACCTGTATAGCTGTTGCTAAGCTTCAAGCATGTCTATATTATTAAAAGACCATAAATTATTAAAACATTAATGTAGATTATTTGAAGAAGAAGCATTTGGAGGGAAGGTTATAGAAATAAAGAAAAAAAATCCGTAAATGCACCATTTAACTGTAACGATAGCCAAAGGACCATAACCGATGACCCATTTTCAGTCGTCAAATCAACGATTTCACGAATAGGTGACCATTTCAAGCCTGGTTATAGTTTAGTTGCTGCCTCGTTGGTCTAGTGGTCGCATAGCCAACTGCTGGGCGAGATCTCGGGTTCCATTCCCGGGACGGGCCGAAATCGCTTTGTGGGTTTTAGAAATTTTCACAAAGCATTCCGTTAATGATCTCTCTCCGGTCGTGTCGGATTGCCGTCCCATCGGGTTATGAGAGTGAGGGAATAGGGAGTGCACCTGTGTCTGCGCAAAATATGCTTGTGCATTTATATGTCCTGCGCAGCTGGCTGATCTCCTTATATGAGAACAGCCGCCTTGGCCGGGAATCAGCTAGGACGCCATCAATTAGTGTAACTTAATGTATTAAAAAAATATTTTATTTTATATCCTCCAAAATAAAGAAACACGTGTAAAATTATAAAAGTCAGCAACAATAAAGGTATTAATTTTCTCCGGGACGAATGAAGCTTGTGCCTCAGCGAGCAATTTTATAATTAACATTAAAATTAATGGGCAATTTCATTGGCCGTCTGTTTCCATTGTTTCAGAACAAAAGGCGTTTCCTGAAGTTTATTTAATGTTTTTATTAAATTCTGTGTTGGTATGTAGGTTATCGTCCTATATGAATCTGAGTTTGGCCCATTGAAAATGAAGGATGAGAATAATTATGGAAGCAGGCGTTATTTTGTGGAAATTCATGATATAAACCGCCTGTTTCACAGATTCAAGAGAAACTACAACAAATTAATTTTGACTACTTTTCTAAGGCAGCATTTGTCAGATCTAGAACTTTATCTAAAACCTGTGAAACTGGCCGTAAAACGTAAACGTAAAAAAAACGAAATTTTACTTATTTTTCATATTATTAAAAATACGAATTTTTATATGTAACGGAGTACCAGAAGTGGTTAGAATATTTTGATACACTTGCATCTTGTCAGGATATGAAATAATACCACAGTAGCCATTCACATCGTCTATAATCGTTTTGGTACTTCAGTATTCACAATGTTTACAATGGATTGGGTAGAACGGATATCTCTCCGAAGACCAGACCGCCTGGACTTGCTTTCTCTTCAAGATCCAACAGTCAACATTGTCACCTGACGTCATCGTGATGACCACAAACTAGCAACCTGCCAGTAACATTCGTCGCGCTGCGACATTCATATGTGTGGTATAACAAATCATCAACTTCTAGACTGCTAACTGAAACTTTCTAAAAAATAGGTGAATTTTTAGAAAGTTTTTTACCAATGAGGCAGTTAAAACAGTTATCATACTATATCTCACACTATCCCAGCCCTCAAAACCCATATTTCAACATACTAAAACTATATAATACTAAAACTACATAACCACATATGAAATGCTAAGCTTATTCAACAGACAGACAGTCATATAGTAATAGTTTAATTGTTAAAGTTCTGAGCGAGCTCTCATTCAGACGTATTGTGTGAACGAATAACTTTCATAATTAGTACCTTTTGTTTTATTGTTCCAATTATATTAAAATGATTGAGAGTTGGTATAACTATTTGTTGATTGATGATAGTTTCAATATTTGTTCAGTGATATCTTAAATATTAAATAGCTGAATTATTTGTCGAGTGACATAGATGACCATTGAAGGAAGCTAGTTTTGATATGAACAGAGTTTCAATTGTTTACACAGTGAAACGAACACAACTTCAAAAATATGGTAATGGCTAAAGATATCTATTTTTTTGCCATTTTATTGCAGCAACATGCTACTTGCACTGTGTAAACGTAATCTTGCAATAGGTAAATGGTCGTCTGTCAAATATTCCTGCAATAAAATGGCAAACAACGGGCAATGAAATCGCAATGTGTAAATGGACCTTAAGAATCCTCAATCTTTGAACTAATACCATTTTATCGGCTAAAAAACATACCAAGACACATCCCACCACTAACGAACAGTCACATTTTATCTGTGTACAAACAAACTCGAGCAAATTCCCGCATCGCGCTCTCAGGTGACGGTAAACACAAGATGTAAAACCACACATCCATTGCCGCACTCGAAGGCATAAGGGTGTGCTTAAACCGTTGTATACCATTTAAACGTCTAGAGGAAATTACGTAGGAATGCTATAAGTCTATTTACAGTTAAATAATTTGATTTTCAACATCACTGGATTCGTATGGGTTCGTTGTCTGTCTATCTGTCTCCATGCTGTATCTCATTAACCGTGATAGCTAGAATGTTGAAATTTTCACAAATTTATAGTTGCTGCTATAACAAAAAATACTAAAAAAAATAGAAAAAGGAAATATTAAGGCTGTTGATTTATATTAATTAATTGCAAAATTGTATACTAGTAGCGCTATCTATTAGAAATAATGTGCAACTTAAGTAACTCACACTTGACCATTCCTATTGTACTTTTTTCCCTTCGTGCCCTTCGTGCGCGAGTCCAACTCGCACTTGGCCAGTTTTTTTCTTCTTGGCGAGTCGATGGCAATTTATCTTAAATTTTAGAAGCCCACCAGTTTGCCATACACACATTATTAGTGGCGGCAAGTAGGTCTTTTACTGTGCACGTGTTGGGGCACATTAGACAGTACAGAACAGACAGAAAAACAGTAGGCAGTAGAGAAATAGTTTTTGATGCGGCACCGCAACCGCATCTAGTATCAACCTTGTAGCCCCAAGATAAAAAACCGCTTCTTTAAAAACACTTTAAAGATGGGTAGTAATATCACAGGTAATATGGCCTTAGTGTCTAAGTCAAAGCCGCGCGGATCGATCGATCATAAAGTTAAGCAACGCTTGGCGCGGTCTGGGTGACCATCTTTTCATAACGAGTTCTTCCATGTTTCGGAAGGCATTATAAACAGTGGGTCCCGGCTGTCATTTGAACATCTTTGCAGTCGTTACGGGTAGTCAGAAGCCAGATAGTCTGACAACCAGTCTTACCAAGGGTGCCAGGTTACCCAGTAACGGTTGTGGAGGTCAGATAGGCAGTCGCTCCATGTAAAACACTGGTTCTCAGCTGCATCCGGTTAGACTGGAAGCCGACTCCAAAATAGTTGGGAAAAGGCTAGGCAGATGAATATGGCCTCAGTGGCTATAGTTTGCTTATCGCTATATTAAAAGATGCAATCCACCCAAATCATACAAAAATGATTAGAGAGACAAACAAAATTATCTCACATTTTGTTAGTGTACAGTACGCGCCGAAATAGAACAGTGCCTTTAAAGCGTCCCCTACAATATTTTATGAAAATCGTTCGAGTGTGGCGACAATTTATTTCCATTTGCCACTCGTTACCGTTAAAGCGTTTAGCCCGACGGCGGTAATTTAAAAAAACTAGACACGTGTGAGCCGGATAAATTGGTACGGGTTCCGTAGAGTAGCTTTGGACGAGAAATGTAATATTATGAGATAGATTAAACGGGTTTTTAACCGACTTCCCAAAAAGGAGGAGGTTCTCAATTCGACAGATTTTTTATGTATTTTCACCGATTGCTCGAAGATGGCTGGACCGATATTCAATTTTTTTTTGTTTGAAAGGGTATACCTCACAGGTGGTCCCATGGGAAGGAGACCAGGATCTGATGATGAAATCTTGGAGAAATTGAGAGAATTCTTCAAATTTCATAGATAAAAAAAAACACTAAAAGGGATAAAATAAAACTTATCACATGGCTCTAGAAGTCGGTGGCAAATGAATACAGTCAACAAACCTGCAGACCTGTCACCTATTTTCCCTACATTATACATCCCAGTTTCTACTCAGTACTTAGTGTCTATCGACGTTAAAGTACCTATTCAATTTTATTTTTATTTCATTTGGTCTAATATAACTAAATATCTTCCTATCATTTAATTATTTTGGTCCATTTTCCTATAACAAGACCCTTGACACAAAACAGACTCACAGACCGACAGTAAAAAGATTAAAAGAATTCTGCGTACTTTCAATGTGATATACCGAACCCCAAAATGGGATAACACCGGTTTAGACTGGTTTTATCCACTTTTATTTGGTTTAAATCGGTCGGATTTATGGTTGAGCGTGTTTCTCGGTGTTTGGGGATATGTTGAGTTCAGGGATTGGAAAAATGTGTTTCACATCCATATGTATTAGTATTATATAGCTTTAGATTTGTTGGTTTGAACATGTCAGTGATTAAATAGTTTAAAAAAAATATTCTTTTGCCTTTTTTGTTGAAGGTTATAATGATGTACAAACGTAATAGACACTAGCTATTACGTTTTAGTATCAGGTAGATGAGGATGAGGAAAAAGAGTTCTCTCAGCTGATGCAGTCATTAGTCCAATCTCAAACAATACATCGGGATAAAGGCAAGAGAATGATAATGATGACGAAACACTGCAGCTTTTGCTTAGCACACAGCTTAGTATATTAATGGACAACCCTTCCGCTGTTGGTGCAGTGGAAAGGAGTATCAGACTTTTGAAGCATTATATTCCATGGCCGTGATTAGTTCAGCCAGAGCTTGGCCTCAAGGGGCTCCTCAAAGCCAGTAGCGTAGCTACAAAGGGGCTAGCCGGGGCAGGGCCCCGGGGTCCCCAAGCTCAGGGGGCCTCTCGAATGAATCTGAGGGGGCCCCTGAACTTTTCAAAGTTACTCTCATTTTGCAATTAATAATAAAGACAGGTAGCGACCTAAAAAAAAGCTCGCTCTGTTCGCGCATGATACCTATCCTCTTCTTTTTTTCTTTTAGGGAGCCTCAATTTTCTCTTTGCCTCCGGCCCGCGGTTACCTAGCTACGCCACTGCTCAAAGCACGCAGTATTCAGATACCCCATCGACTTCAACCAATCATTGCCGAAAGATAGACGGCGAGCTACCCTACTCAACACCTTATAACATTTTTAAGAAAGGCCATATTATCACCCTATCTTCATTATCATGATCACCCGCTCCCCGCTACCACTTCATCCACAGCCTTATGATCTAAAGATATTACGGGGTAATTAAGCGGAGTGTTTGAACCATCGTCGACGAAGGCTATAAAAATCCTCCCACGCTGTATTTATGAGCCGTATTAACTTTATAAAGACACTTTTCAGTTTAATATCAATTTTGTAAGCGATGAAGATTATTCTGTGCTGAAGTGTTTAAGGAATGAAAAGCGTACTTGGGCTTTTAGCTTAAGTCACTCTAGTATTTACCCTTAAGTACTTACTTCTTTACTTTTTTATCCGAAATCATCACAATTACATGTTCAGTTTTCACTTCCACTGTGGGTGCAGTGAAAGGGAGTGTCAGACTTTTACTGACTAGGACCTATATTTTTGCCTTCTGGAGGCACTTGAAATTTCATACAATCTTGTAGTTCCTTCGATCAATCTTAAATCAAGCAATAAAATATTGACTAGCTTCTTCTCGCGGTTTCGTTAATATCTCAAAGAAAATATTTCAAGCATAAAGGTGTTTATCCCAATTACAATCTAAAGCGATTATCACATGGTACTGCGCAGTAGCAAGAAGGGCGATGACAGTAAACAAAAACAAACCAGCCTACCGCATTTTTGACCGGTTACAAGATTTTTGCGGATTTTATAGGGGCCAAAACATGAAATCTAAATTACCTGAGATGTTTAAAAGCTATACTTGCAAAACAAGACAGAAAAACCTTGTCTTTTCTTAGCAGAAAAACCCTTATCTTCCCAAAAAAGAAAATCCAAAAACATCATCACTATGTCAAATCCAGTTTATTCAAGATTTTTCTCCTAAATATTGTACAATAAATTACAATAAGCTATGGTTTATCCACCTGTCAACGGCAAACGCTATAAATCTTACTCCACGAGGTGTTAGACCAACAAATACCTTCTCTTTTCCTATATAAAAATGGCCTTTTTATTTATACGTAGAATATCCATGGGAAAATTCACATGGAAGAGAGTAAACTTTCTATATGAGTACATATAAAAGGTATACTCCATTTGGTTAGACATATCACTAAAGGTAAACAATATTGATGCTTAGATCTTTTTACACATACACTCACTACGTAATTGTTATTATTGTATTTTTAAGTGTCAGACCTCCTTGCGCCCAACCTGCACCGACTAGGCTGGCGAGAAGAAGATTATGATGTGTGAAACATGACAGACGTTGGGGTTGTCATCAAGGGTCAAGACCCATAATTAATGAATTGCGTTGTATTTTATAATTTAACGTTGCTTTTGCTAAATCATTTGTAAGAAATAAAACTTGTAACAAATGTTCGCATGCGTATGTTTTTCATGTTTAAGCACCACTTCTGATCTGACATCTAAGAGTATTTATTTGACTTTATTTTAAACCAAGTGTTTATTATGAAGTCAAATCAATCCTGTCTATACTTAGTGAACCACCAATATTTTATACAAACCAGTGTTTTAAATGAAGCGACTGCCTGTCTGATCTACACACATACGTAAAATAAATGAAAATAAAAATTGAATAATTTTCTTTTGCAAGCTCTAATACCTCTAGGTACCACAACAACTATGCGTCAAAAAGGAACTCCAATTTAAAACACAAAACTAAAAGCTCATCCAATTCACACAAACGTCAAAGGTTTTCCCTCGGATAACTCAGAGACCACCATACCCGCGTATCCGCCGTATCCGCAGTTACGTATTTCCGGGAGCCGAGCTCATATCCTGTTCTGCAAGACAGCCTTCTGATTGGATTCCATTTGAGACAAAGACGTTGAAGGTTTTTAATGGGAAATTGCAGGCAGATACCCAAGATAGGAAAAATATTGCATTTTTAATTCCTATTAATTTTAAAATATTTAATCGAACTTTTTTTTTTTTTTTTTAGTAGCCTTTTTATCGTCCCACTGCTGGGCACAGGCCTCCTCTCACATGGAGAAGGAATAAGCATTAATCACCACGCTTGCTCAATGCGGGTTGGTGATTTCAGACTTTATAGTCCAGGTTTCCTCAAGATGTTTTCCTTCACCTTTTATCAGCCATTAGTGTCTAACTGCCGCACTCAGAGACGTCAATTAAATTTTAATGATTACTTAAAAAAAATATTGACACTTATGTCAATATCCATAAAGTCTTTCTATACTTAAGATAAGTAATGATTAGCTTAAATGACGTCTCTGAGTACGGCAGTAAGATATACTTAGAAAGTACATACAAACTTAGAAAAGTTGCATTGGTACTTGCCTGACCTGGAATCGAACCTACGCCCTCATACTTGAGAGGTTGGTGCTTTACCCACTAGGCCACCACGACTTATCGAACTAGGAATAGAAATTGAAAATACAGTCCCCAAAACGCCCGCCCTTCACCACTTCCTATGTATTTTGCTGGGAAGAAGTGATGCAACAAACTTCCCAGCAATATAATGTCTGTATGATTTTAACCGACTTCAAAAGAGGAGGGTTTTAGTTTGACCTGTGTCTATGTTTGTATCATAACATCGCATTTGACTAAACTAATTTTAATGCGGTTTTCAGCATAGTTTTCTTTCAGAATTGCGATATGGTTGTAGGCATATTAACTGCCTTATGAAAGAAAAGATTTTTACAAAAAAAATACTTCAAACCTTTAGTTGCTTCGGTCATCCTTTTGAAGTCGTTTTCGTTTTTGTTTTAAAAAGTTGTTATTTATTTCCACAAACAATAACAAAGTATTTTAAAACGCATACTACAAATGCTTAATAACATATTCGGTGTTAACTAATTGTCAGTTTGCATGTCTGTCTGTACATATTGAGTGTCGTTAAACAACGTGGTGTTATTTGTTTTAATTGTTTGTTATTTTTAATGATTGCAGGTAAGTACTCGAGAATTGCTGCCTCGGTGAGTTATTAGTTCACTATATGATAATAAAAAAATATTGTATTTTTTTTTTGTATAATCTGCTATCGAAATGCATTGGAATTTTTTGAAGCGGTGAGTAAGTGCACATTTTTGTGTGTAGGAGGTAGTTTTGAGTTTAGTTTTAAGTATGGTTTATTAGGCACTATCAATTGGTGCACATTATTGTACAGACGACAGCAGGTCAACGTATACGAATGTGTCAAATTTTACCAATCGAACATTAACCTTCCACACTATAATGATAAGGTTGAAAATCGATTGTAAAAATTTGACAGATTGTGGTAAGTTGATGTGATGTTGTCTGTACCAACATTTTGAAGGATAATTATGTATACCTACGGACCGACCGCGTCAAGTTTCAGCCGTTTTTTTGCCTTGAAACGTGAAGGTAGAGATTCATATTTACATCCTTACTTTAGGTTACTTTGTCTGTCTGTCTGTTTGTCGCTCCCACGCCTAAATTAATAAAATTTAAATCAATACTCGGATAGTCAATTTAAAGCCTGAAAATGGACGACGTTTTACCCAGGTGCAGGAAGTAGTTCCCACAAGAACAGCTAATTTACGATAAATATTCGGCGAAAAAGCTCTGAATGTCAGTCTCAATCAGTCAGCTTCGCAATAAATCCTATTTACAGCTGTCTGGGGCGTATAGGGGCGCTAGGGGCGCTAGGGTTGAATGGGTAAATATGGGGTGGTTTGGGGTGACTGGGACCTAACGGTGCCTCTAGGCCTTACCTTATTGTAAGTATAACGCTTGCGATTACATGACAATAAGTTATTTAGCGTTCAGACAAAGGATTGCCTCATGAACGCAATAATAGAATATTTTATCATGATTTTAAATAATTTCCTCAGTTGGAGTCAGTTCATGTCTTGATAGAACAGCTCAACAGGTTACGAAGTGTATCATTGTTAAATTGACTTTAATGTATATCAATGCCCATTATTTAACTTTTTGCGAATGTGTATTTTTGCTCCTTCTTCAAGCGTTAACGGCTGTACGGATTTTGACGAAACTTGGCGGTAATAACAATTATAGGCTGCTTTTATCCTGTAACGAGAAATAGTCCTAAATAAATGTGAGAAATTATATTTGGTGTAGGCGTAGGATGCACTTTTATATGCTTCAAATTATAAATGAAAAACCCGTGATAAATATGCATGATAGCATAGTGAACATTATACGTAATGTTGCAACTTTGATATCTGTCTACATCTAGATAAGAATCAAAATCCCGTCACAAATTATTTACCAATCAATCACTCATATCCATCGATTCCCAATTTGCAAGCGAGTATTAATCTCATCTACATTTCAAAGCACTTGTGACCGAAATTCTGAACTAATATGGCAATATGGCGCCCGTGAGCCAGATGGCAACAAACTGACTTCAATTCTAATTGTACTAACTTTGTTACTAAAGGACTAATTTGATTTAGAAGCATATATTGGAGTAGTATATGGTTTGCATTTGAGAGAACATCAATCCTACTAATATTGTAAATTCTATGCGAAATTTTGTGAAGATGTATGTTTGTGTGTCTTTCATGCAAAAACTACTTGACGGATTTCGTTGAAGGTCGGCAGAAATATTATATAGCAATAGGTACATCAAAGTCAAAGTATTTATTAGTGTGCTTTTTGGTGATACAATAGGTCTTATATTTCAGAATAACATATAGGCTACTTTTTATCCCGATGCGGGAGATAGTGCTCTCAGAAAGCTGGTACTAGACATTATAAAGCTGAAGAGTTTGTTTGTGCGCGCTTATTTTAGAAACTATTGGTGCAATATTATTTATTTTCAGTGTTAGATAGCCCATTTATTGAGGAAGGTTATAGGCTACTTTTTACAGGGGTACGTGAGATATTTTTTAAGGAATAGTTTATAGCTTTACAGACACTGTAAAAAAATACAAAATTGGACCACTGGCTCTTAAGATTTGCGTGTAAAAAATAAACAAACTGTTCAGTTTTATAACTTTATTAATCCTGATTCACTCTTCAATATCCTACTTTATTTATTTAATAACAGCACTAAACCCAACGGATTATTTTATTAAGAAGTTAATATCTACGACAGACTACAAAATAATAAACAGTCGTAGCAGCAGTCAGTTGTTTTCTCGCTGCAAAAACTTCGATGGAGATAATTGCTCCGATAGGGAGCGAGCTACTGGTATAAGGCTTTGCTATATTGGGAGTGAGAATAACAGCAATGACTATAAGAATACTTTTCTTCTGACTACCCGTAACGACTGTCATAACTGTAACTCATAAAAAATAATCAAAGCTGACTTTAAAAGCACTTTTTGAACTTCAAAACATATAAAGTCAGCCCCCAAAACGCCTTCTCTTCACCACGTCGTATGTGTTTTTGCTGGAAAGAAGAAGTGGCGCAATAAACTCCCTAAAAATGAATGTGTCTATCTGTATGTTGTTGAAATGACTGACGGACCAATTAAATATGCCTTCTGAAATACCGAGAAACTCCTCATAGCAAGGTGGTCACCCATCTACAGACCGATCGTTGCTTAACTCTATGATAGAACAATCAGTGCGGTTGCTATTTAGCCATGAACACTCCTGGATGAGAATGATAGCATATTATAGTAGCACCGTTTATTAGTACATTGTTGTGTATTGTTCCACAAATTCTGATACCGAAACAATTTAGATATTTGTTCCGTGCGGAAATTGAACATTTTCGAGACAGTGAGTTTGATAGCTATTTGCCGTGATTTCACCTGTATATTGTCAAAACGACAATACATGATGTACTTTTTGTGTAGGTTCTAATAAATTATACCTATACTTGATCAAATTAGCTCCTAACATGATGACGAGTTGGTATGTTTTTGTATGTTTAATCCAAGTGCAAAGTACTTCTCACGGGACACGGTGAAACCTTAAGTGAAAGCTTGTCTATGAAAATATATTCTAATTTAATATCTGCTTTAAATCATAACGTGGTAACCTATCACCAGTTACTTTAACTAGGTCGGTGACTGATCTGTCACCCGGCGTCACTTGAGCACGAACGTTTAAACCTCTCATGACTTTCCGCCGTTTAAGAAATCTGCTGATGTCAGCGTCAAAGATTTTTATAGACAGATGTGTTAATGGGATTGTGTATCATGTATGTGCTTTTACCTTTTGTAACATCATTGTACTACTCATGATCGCAATAAATATTTGAAGTTTGAAGTTTGTGGGAGACATAAAATCTGTACTATTGCTACATAGCTTTTTTTAACTATTTTCCATGAAGCACTTTATCTGTTAAAAGTGCATGAAAATCCGCGTCATTTTTTTTGAGTTTATCGCAGAAAAAGATACGTCGCAGAGTCATTAATTTACTTATCTGAAACATATTTTTTCGGACTTTAAATGAAACAAAAAGATGTTTTAATATTATTTGTCTGTATTTAAAAACATTTATAACGTAAAAAAGTACCTAATTTGCACCTAGTTACCAAAATAAAGTAATAGTGTGCAATAGTCCAACATTGGCCATTGTGTACACGGCCGGCACTCGGCTGAACTCACACTGGGTGTTATTGGATGGCACGCGCCAATGTGTCCACATTCACACCTAGTGTGGCTACGAAAACAGCGTGTTGTAAGTCTTTAAGTTTTTGAAAAAGATGCCCAATTATATATTTTGTGCGTCTAAACCAAACTAGCAAATGCTTATTCTATTATCCGCCAATCAAATCACTTTGGAGATAACAACGAAATAATGCTCTTATTATTATTCTGCTATTATTTATTGTTTGGTTCATCTAAAAGTCTTCTAAGACGTAAAATTAAATTAAATAAATTCTAAACTGTGCTTTCTTCTGAAATTCAAACGCTGTAATTTGTGACATTGAAATTACATATTATTTTTCAGAATTTTACAGGGCTATGTCTCTGATAATTTAATTACTATTTTACTACTTGCCTTTCAAAGGAAATTGAGGTCACCTAGCAACCTCCATAAACAAAGACCTCATCTTAGCTGCATACTATTTTATCGTAGTTTTTATGGCCACACAGCCATCAACGGCATTCCAGCGAGTTGAATCGCCAACACTGTTACAGCGCGATCCGATAACGATCACTGCAGAGATGCACTCTTCACTTTTATGCAACTGCATTTTATTTGCATATAATAATGATCATAAGGAAAAATAATGAGTAATATTGGCTTCACACTTTGTTTACTAGATTGCTTTAGTATGTACTGGATATGTGTATTTTATGACAAAATAAAACTTTTGTTAAGTTTCAGTAACGTCTGGTGTACCTATACTAATAATAGAGTGCGGGAGGGGTAATACTGATGATTTCCCATCGTTAAAAAAAAAGTACTATATAGTTTACTTTGGATAATTATGATTATTGAGGAAAAGTATTTTTTCCGATACGTTAAATGGTTTCCCCGGGCCTTGGATGTATGAGGCTACTACATAATAATTAAACACAGTGTCTGCCTTTGCGAGAAAGTCAAAAAGTACTCCTCAGATTTTTATGTGATTTTCACTAATAGATAAAGTGATTAATCTAAGTATGTATACCCTGGGCGCAGTGGGGGCGAAACACTAGTTAAGACACGTAAAAAATAAAACAACTGTTGAATTAAGTCGACCACGGTACCAGGCAAGCATGAAACGAAAGAGGCTTCGTATAACACTGTTAGTTTTGCTAATAGAAAGCTGAAACAAAAGTTACTTAGAACACTAGTTAGCGAGTTTCTTAAGTATAGCTAAGTAGTGCTGACGTATATTCGAGTTTTATGTACGTTTGGTAGATTATATTATACGAGTACTACCACTTTCCATGCGGTTTCAATGGCGTCTCGAGGCAACTCTTTGTCCGTACTCGGATAAAATATAGCCTATGTTACTTGGGAATAGTCTAGCCACTCAACAGTGAAAGAGTTTTTTAAATCGGTTCAGTAGTTTCGGAGACTTTAGGGTACCAACAAACAAACAAAAAAATATTTTTTTTATTATATTAAAATTTATATTTAGTAATATAAGTGATGTGGGATGTGTAGCTTTTAATATCCCTTTAAAAAAGTGTAAATTTTTGGTAATGCATATTATTGGATATACACTTTTAAAATTGTTGGGAAAATCAATTATTCAAATTTTAAAATGTCAGGGTTAAAAGCGGAAGAAGATAAGCGAGAACGTTATGTGAATAAAAGTTAAGAACAGCTAATTTTAAATAAGAAAAACAAAGCAAAAGCGATATGAACTCGATTTATTAAGTCCCTGTATAAACTAAGCAACAGCAAGAGGTTGCAGCTGCAACTGACAGACAGAGAAACAATCCAGCCAATATTAAGCCCGGCACCCACTGACAATACGGCATAGAACCGAATAAGATTATTTTAAACTCAGGTTGTTTCATATCTGCCGGGGCTGCGGGTTGTTCGAAAAGGTTGTGTCATATTGGACGTTCGTGTCGGTACTGCGCCGTGCGGTTGCCTCACGAGTTTTGTATGAAAACAAGTGAGCGTCCGTGCGTCGCATAACAAACGCACAGGTGTCGCTCCGCAGCGGCGCCGCACCAGGGACGCCTACAGTTTCTTTAAAATTGAACGTTTTGTTTCGCGGTTTATAAAATGGAAAATGTTAACAAACATCCAGTTAGTATTTGTTTTGTACTAATGACCGCTATATTTCGTAGGTACTGTTATAAAGTTTTAGTTTTATACGTCGCGTTAAAATACCGTGCCGTGTCGTATCGTCAATGTGCAATTAGCTTTACAGTGTAACTATCCGTTACTGAGGAACAACTTGTACAAAGTTACTTCGATCTTAGTATCGTAAGCCACTTAAAGTGCAATCCAAAATTATATACAGAAGGTTTACTAACAATTGACAACACTAACAAAAATGCTCTTAAGTATTTATATTTATATTATGATGAAATGATGAAATCTTTCAAATTCTTACTGGCAGAGCGATATTCTTTTTCATCGGTTGGAATAAATCGGGCTATCAATAATTAAATGTATATTTTTCAAAATGATTGTATCAGCGCATTGGTCCATATCACAAAACAAGCAACGAGCATCAATCTTGCCCAAACCAGATTATGACGTGACGAATAGATAGTGAAATATTTCATAAAATCCAATTTTGTCATTAATATCTCACTTTAAATAAATATGCATGTAAGTATCTTTACAGACACAAGTATGGCTGGTCTGCTTTTGCAGAATAAAACACACAGTTCTAACATGACGGTTAGCTAGCTAACTTAACTATTTTTTTTTGTGACAATAAACTTCCTTTCATGTTTTTATCAAAATTGCTCAAACTCTAACTACGAAAACTAAACAGACTAACATTTAACACTCAGCAACTTTTTATACTTGTAATTCAAGTGCATAAGAAATGCACTTTCAGATTTGTATGCAAGACTCATTCGATGGTAACATTATGTTCGTCTAGACTTTATTATCTTCGTTCTCTATCAAAATATATGCTCGATTTAAAGATACCATGTAGTCTATGGTAATATAGAATTGTCTAGACGGCATTTTTTTCCTACAACTTGATATAAATCTACATTTCAGTCCAACTGTAAGAAAGTAGTAAAGTAATAAAATCTTTTCAGATGAAGAGTTTAAAATATTATTTTATTCGGTTGACTCAGATTCAATGAATTTTTTTTACGCTACTACCAAGAAGGGCTATTTTGAGCATGCTGTTGTTATACATTTTTACTCTGCTCGCTGAGAACGTAATCTATACTAATATTATAAAGAGGAAAACTTTGTTTGTTTGTTTGGTTGTAATGAATAGGCTCAAAAACTACTGGTCCGATTTTAAAAATTCTTTCACCATTCGAAAGCTACATTATCCACGAGTGACATAGGTATTTATCCGGGTACGGGCAGTAATTCCCACGGGATGCAAGTGCAACCGTGGGAAAACGGCTAGTGGTAAAAGAAAATAACCCAAAAATAAAACCATCTTACATCGCTTTTACACCAGCTTTCCTGTTTTTTATCATCCGTATGATCTACTCCAAAAAACTGAGCCTAAAATCCACTAGTACAAAAACCCTATAAAACACCTCTTTTTACTAAAACATAAAAAAACCTTCTCTAACTTACAATGATAACTTCAAAAATTTCCCCAACTTTTCTTAACATAATGTACTTACGTCGTTATCACACACACACACGTGCTTCTCTTTCTCTCTCACACACACACACATACGCTTCTCACACGACTTTAGCAGCACTTACTTAAATGATATTCACGAACAACTTAGACCTGAAGTTTGAACACTAAAAACTTTCGAAAGCACGTGACAAAGGCTGTGCAAAAGTCGTGAAATGCTAATGCTGGATAAAGTTCATAGCAGTAGGCTCTTTGTGTACCTAGATAGGTATATAATAATTAGGTAGTAAGGGAGTACTGTTATTAGATACATTTTTTACCGTGCCACTGCAGGAAATGAGCGTCATACAGGAAAGGAATGAGCGTTAATCACCACGCATGCTTATGGCAGATTGAAGATTTCAGACTTTGAAGTATCATTTTCCTTGAAATGTTTTCTCGCTCTGTGTTGTACTTAGATAAAACTACTGTTAATGATATGGTAGTAGTATGTACTTCACAAAGCAGCCCGGAGTTGGAAGTTGGTGATTGATACACCCGTGCATCGGAGAGCACGTTAATGTCGGTCCTGCGCCTGATCTCTCACCGGTCGTGTCGGATTGCCGTCCCATCGGGTTATGAAAGTGAGGGAATAGGGAGTGCACCTGTATCTGCGTAAATGCTTGTGCACTATAATATGTCCTGCGCAGGTGGCTGATCTCCTTATATGAGAACAGCCGCCGTGGCCGACAATCGGCTAGGAGGCCATCAGTAGTACTAGTTGTTCTAGTACACAAATAAAATTAGCACGCAAGCTGTATTCCCCAGCTATGTTAATCGTTCCCAGAAATTAACCAAGAAAATACAAAAGAGGTAACAATCTACAAAATAGAACAAAAATAATACAGTAGACTTATGGAACAAACAAATGAACGCTTGCTCTAGCGCGCCACAGATATCTCAAATTATTGTCTAGAAGTGACACTTGTAGTTTTTGTCTTAAAATAAACAAGATCGCATGCGAATTATTTTCTACACGGTTGTATGTAGCAGCATTAAGTAGACTGACATCAACCATCATGCTTATTTCGATTCTGACTTTACCAATGATTAAACACATCTAAAAACACAGAATGGATAACGGCCTCCCCCAAGTTGGGGGATTTGTCCATAATTACCACGCTGGGCATGCGTGTTGATGAGCGCAGTGTGGGATATTTTTAGCTTCGGAGATGCTGCTGTCCAGCTCCGAGCAAGGCATTTAATCTCATCTCACTTGGTACTGGTTGGTGGTTGTACCGCCACCAGTCGGTCGCCAGACCCTCGTCCGTTGTTCAGCAAGGTGCACCACGGGCAGGTGAGTTTGGCAATCCCCCTGGCTCCTTACATCCCATACATTACTTATTCTACGATATTGTTATATATGTCTGTGGTACATACTTAGCGCTTTCACGCGGATTATAGCACGCATATTAATATGCGCTCGGTTTGACCCACGTGTCACATTAAAATGTTTCGCGCGGCGTATTTGAGCGTTCTCGCTCTAAGAGATTCTTTCGCGAAAATTCGCTTGGTTTTCTTAAAAACGAAAAAAACCTGTCACGCGTTACCAAGTGTCATTGTTTGAAAAGGCAATACAAGCCAAAATTTGAGCGACTCCTCATCTGCTAGTTAGAAAACACACTAACGGGCAGTTGCACTGGTTCCAGATAAAGTTCTAAAAAGGCATGCCATAAAAAGTAATTAAAATGAAAACCATTTCTATGACACTATCTGTCAGATAGCTATCTAGAAATTTATCTGGAACATGTGAAACTGGCCATAAGAGTTACAGTAGGCCGTCCGCCCTCTTCAGAGCATATTCGGGTCGTTTTTTTGTAGGACGTTCTTAATAAGATTTTCTGACCGACTTTTTGTAGGACGTGTACGTTGCACTAATGCTATCAGTGTTTTATTTTTCTCCTACAAGATATCAGTCACCGATTATCGGACGTAGGCAGGCAGTTTTAACTGAGAAATCCAATAAGTTCGTCCCAACTGCTAGTGATAGGCGCTACTGATTAGACAAGAATATTAATTCGTTAGATCCGAAACTGTGATTTATGGCCTATTCTATTCAAATTAGGATAAGGATTGGGCTTTTGATTTGTATAACGAACGAAATAGGTTTTCGGTATTGAAGTTTAATTATAACATGAGATATATTTTCTTGAAATAAATAGCTTAGAAAGTATACAACAATTTTCAGCCCACACTTAGTTTATTTTATTTTGGATTTTTCCAGATCTAGATCTAGGGAACCGATTTGTTAATCCAGATTCATATTTATTTCTTAGACAAGTTTTTTTCAATTAAATAAGGCTTCTTTTCACAAATCAGTAATATTCAACCCTACTTTATAATGTCAATAGCTTCTGCCAGTGGTTTCACTCACGTCCCGTGGGAACTACGCACCCAGACAAAAAGTAGCCTATAGCCTTCCTCAATAAATGGGCTATCTAACAATGAAAGATTTTTTCAAATCAGACCAGTAGTTCCTGAGATTAGCACGTTCAAACAAATAAACAAACTCTTCAGCTTTATAATATTAGTATAGATTAGGAAAGCACTACTGCTAGATTCTCTCAATTTAAGAAAAAAATATTTACCAATCATCACAAAGTCGTATCTTTCAATCAATCAAATCACTCAACTGAAATAATGACTAGACAAATGGTTCTCTTTAATGGCCTCCCATAAAAGGGATTGATAAAAAGAATTGAGGGCCCATCACTTCAGGCTAGGAACAATTAAAACTTTCGTCAAAGAAATGACTTTATTAAGTCTTCAAAAGGTAAGGTTTTTATCGAGATTTGACGAAACTTAAAGCGTATTAAATCAAGACTTTTTCGAACTATGTGTTGTATGTTTACCCTCTTTTATTTTTCATATTTAGTTTCAGGTGTGCTAATTGATTTAATGACTGCTGCGTCAGTCCGAGGGTGCGTCTCCATCTGGCGAATGCGCAGCTCGCGGGGAGCTCGCAAACGGCTCGCGAGCTGCGCATTCGTGGCACATACGCCAGATGGAGACGCACCCTAATATACGAGCTTGTTCGTATCGGTTGTGTCATTTCGCATCTCACCCCCTTCATACTTAACACTATGCAACTCCGTTAATTTGGTAATATCATCTACCTAGCTTTTGCCCTATTATGTTAGGGTCAGGTTTCAATTTAACAAGATGCAGCAGAGTTTTAGTGTTAAACGCTGAGTGATACTCCGCTACTCCTCGATAAGACCGATTGACAGACTTTCAGTTTTCTGGTTATCTGTCACGATTATTACACCACACATTACATTCTAAAAAACCGGTTAAGTGCCAGTTGGACTCGCGCACGAAGGGTTCCGTACCATTATCTATGAAAAATGAACATATCTATTACCTACAACTAGCCAAAATACAAATATTTTCCGGGCAGCAAAAAATAACATTGTTTTTCATACAAACATATGAATAACAAAGTTATATTTTGCGGTTGCACAGGTTTATTGTATGGGGACCCTCTTAATATATATATTTTTTAATTTTTACTATTTGTTGTTATAGCGGCAACAGAAATTAATCATTTGTGAAAATTTCAGCTTTCTAGCTATCACGGATTATGAGATACAGCCCGGAGACAGACAGATAGACAGACAACGAAGTCTTAGTATTAGGATACCCTTTGGGTACGGAACCCTAAAAATGGCTCCGACTCTTCGCACAGGTTTCAATGTATTACATAAATCCCCCATTTACATAAAGACCGATCTCGGTCAGAGCAGTTATCCCTTCATATCATTGCGACGTAAAATAGTAATTTTGTCCTCCAATCTAATACTAGATGTATAATTTCATAAACGCTATTGATTTGAAAATAAGCCTGAAGTAACGTCAATATGCAAGTCTATTCCTAGCGATATCGATTGTTAAACAAGAACGTAGGTCTTTTTGTTTTGTCACCATCGTAAGGTTCGTGCTTATAGCTATAATATACATCATCTGCCTAGCCTTTTCCCAACTACGTTGGGGTCGGCTTCCAGTCTATCCGGATGCAGCTGAGAACCAGTGTTTTACATGGAGCGACTGTCTGACCTCCACAACCCAGTTACTTGAGCTACCCGATACCCATTGGTAAGACTGGTTGTCAGACTTTCCAGCATCGGACTACCCGTAACGACTGCCAAAGATGGTCAAATGACAGCTGGGGCATTTACCAGAATGTAGCCAAGGTGCTTATCAAAGCCTTTTGGCTTAAGCCATCACTGCTGAATCCTCTCCTTCCATACATACAGGTCTTCAATCACATCCCAAATGTGAGACATTCATCAGAACCTGTCTGAAGTGTAAAATAAATACGTAAATACAGCGTNATGGTCACCTATCCACGGACCGACCACGCCAAGCGTAGCTTCACCTTATGATCGGTCGATCCGCGCGGCTTTGACTTAGCCACGAGCTCTTCCTATAAAGCTATAATATACCTAACATATAAAAGTTTGGTGCTTTTATATCTAGTTTACCTTTTTATTTAATTCAAACATTTAGAAGACAGAAATAGATTTATGTGAAACTAGCCTGCGTCAGCTTAGGAACTTCTTCACGCATTCGGCTAAAAAATGCCAAGTTTCATAAAAATCTGTTCGGCTGTTTGCACGTGAAGATTCAACTTTATGTTGGCAACTTCTTTTCTCAAATTTTTCCTCCATAATAGTTGTGTGAAGTGTGCTACTGATTTGTAGATTAATAAACTTTACGTTACAATAAGAAAACTAAAAGTCCATTATTTTTTTAAAACTATCAGCACAGTTTTGAAAAAAATAATGCATTTTTAGTTTTCTTCTCAGCTCAAAATACCTCCAGCCGATAAAATATTTAGCTGCAAATACAGCCTCGGCACTTTCATTCGGTTTCCTTCCGCGAAACTTGTAAGTTCCTTTCATAAAGTGTTGGCGAAGCTTTCCAACTGATATTTATAGTTTCCAAGTGGAATAGAAACTCCTCAAGTTCGTGTGAACGATGCAATTGTTCGGAAACTCTGAAGAATTGAAGTGAGGGTTACGGGATTGTTCGAAAGTCTTAGAATACAGAGGGTTCCGGAAACATGTGGGTTTTTTTTATTGTGAGTGTAAAGGCACGTAAAGGTTCGATTATTTTATATTATAAATGTTAAAGTTTGTAAAAATATATCTATGGATGTTTGTTACTCTAGCACGCAAAAACTACTTGATGGAATGTGATGAAACTTGGCAGTAATATAACTTATATATCAGAATAACATATTATAAGCTACTATTTATAAGAGTACGGCAAATAGTTCCCTCGCAAAGAGGGTGAAACCTTTGGCGGAAGCTAGTGTATAATAAAACAAAAAAGTTAACAGACCATTAAGAAAAAGAGGTCATCTGCCCAGCCTTTTCCCAACTATTTTGGGGTCAGCTTCTAGTCTAACTGAATGCATCTGAGTACCATTATTTTACATGAAGCGACTGCCTGTCGGACCTCAACTTGGGCTTTCCTTGCCTTGAACAAAAAGTAAAAATGCGAACATTAAGTTAAAATCCTTTACCTGAGAATTCAAAGACTTTATTTTTTCGGTAAATGTGAGTTTCTTTGTAACATCACAAGATTAAAGTTTGGAATTTCTTGTGTACCGGTTTAAGACTTAAAGCTAAGGAGCTCAAGTTAATCTGGTTATCTTTGTGAAAAGTATCAGAAACTAATGTAATTTGATCTCTCATCCCTTTTCCAAGTCGCTAAGTAAACTTCGTAAGAATTCTTTTGTGAGTTCTTGCTTTTGTATAAAGTTTTATTTTATTTTACTTGTTATATCGTTGCCCTGCGATTTTACCTTTCCTTTGCCCTAGACTCTCACTTGTATGAAGAGTCTTTTATCTTTATTCTTCAAGGTCATAGTTTAAATATATAAAACTCAAAGGTGACTTAATGACATAGTGATGATGACAGAGTGAACGCATAGCCCAAACCACTGGAAGCATTTTGTAATTTGGCATGGAAGTAGATGTTATGATGTAGGCATACACTAACAAAGGATTTTGATTTTCCCCCTAAGTGGATAAAATAGGGGAATGCGAGCGAAGCCGCGGGCAAAAGCTAGTATGATTATAAGACAACAAGAGTCTGTAAATAAGTGTGTATATTATTCACAGTAGGTTTTAAGTCGGCAATTCCTTAAATCATTTTAAAACAAAAAAAAATTAAAGTGATTCCAGAAATTAAGAGCATAGCACAATCAGTCAGAATTTCATAAAACATAACATAAATATATTTAATTTAACAGTCTCGCATAACCTTTCCAAAACTACTCTGAAAATATAAATTGTAACATTAGTTTCGGAACCTTGTATAAGAAGGTTAAACCACAAACTACATTTTAGCGTAAATTCAGAGTATTTACACAGAATACTAATTAAGTAGTACGTTAGTAGTTACTCATGTACCAAGATATTTTACTGAATATAATTTCAACTTACTGTGATGAATATTTACGGTTGGTTGAAGCTACTAGTGTAACACATACGTAAATAGGTAATTGTAAAGAATATTATAGTATGTAGTATTTAGATAGTATGTGGGACTGTTACATGTACACAAACAAATGTTTATTTTATTCTAGTTGCTCTAGTCAAACAATAACAAATTGCGTGCGAACATTTCTAAAATGTCAATGTCAAATTGCGTCTCAACTCTTTTATATTATAGTGCCACTAAAGGCACATGGAAATCGCGCGGGTCTTATTTGTATGAGTTATTACGTAATCGTTCAGACATAACCGGGCGGTTAACCCAACCAAACAGCCAGAAAAACTCGCGGTTCCCGCATGTCTGAACTAAGGCTTAATCTTTTGTGCAGTGACAGCTGTCAGTTTTCAAAGGATCACTGACTTATTTGTACTCATTAACAGCATCTGTCAACTGCACCAAAAAATGGTCTCGCCATACCATATTGAATTATACTGGAACAAAATCCATTCACAGTAGACTATCAAAAATCTATCTATCCGTCAATTACTGATATCACATACACGTTCTGCCCGGCGGTGCCGTTCACTGAGCTAACACGATTGGCAGGCTGCCAAAGTGGCTGGCAGCATATTATTATCGGCCAAAATTCACTTTTGTCTAGAACTCAATATGGGCAAAATTCAGGTGGGTATTGTAAACCTAGAGTACCCATTTTTGAATAGTTTTGCAACCTTGTTCTGGAGTTGATAATCATGATCATCTGCCTAGCCTTTTCTTAAATACTTTGGGGTCAGCTTCTAGTTTAAGTAGATGCAGCTGAGGGCTAGGGATAAATGTGGAGTGACTGTCTATCAGAACTCCTTCATCCAGACATCCAGATTTCATGGCAACCCGATACCTCTGGGTGATACAAGGAGGAACTATCGTCATCACAAGATCCAATCTACAGACTATGATTGATCGACCAGTGTGGATGTTTTTCGTATATACAATTTATACAATTGTGTTTAACATTTTTAAACAATAAACACAATGAACGATGAATTCATTTCACAATGAAATTCAAGTCATAATGAAAACAGTAACACTGTTACTGAAAGACAGGCTATGTATTAAAATCTGAAACGTTTCAGGCTCACAAGGTAAGCCTCAGCTTAGCACACATGTTTATTAGACGCCAGGAATATATTAATTCATGAATAATTATTAATAACGCTGCGGTTATTTCAGCTTAAAACTTAGTTAACAATAGTATTTAGCTGTATAGCCTGGCTTTATAATGTTTTTAGCTGTTACGAGTTATTTAATTTTCATCCTAAAGGAACTAAAATTTGGTAAGTGCGCCAGCATTTACGCAGACACTGGTGCACTCCCTATTCCTTCATTCTCATAGCTCGATGGGGCGGAAAACTGACACAACCGAAGAGAGATCAGGCTCAGCACCGACATTAACGTGTCATATACAGGGTTACTTGTAATTCGACGTATATCCGGAAGGAGGTAATAGAAGGGCCCAAGAGCAACAAATTAGGCCAAATTAGGCAATATTGTAAATGGTTAAGAATATTTTGTAATTTTTTAAACGATAAATATGTACATACTTAACCAAATTAAACAAGTCTCAGTCGAATTATTTCATACACTTTTTAATACCTCTTCGTGCACTTAACATGCCTCCAATATTTTTTTGCAAAATTATTCACGTAACAAGTAGAGATCGCTCGAGTGTTCAAAAGAAAAAAATATACAAAATTATAATACAAACAGTTGAGTGAATTTCAATTATAGAAAATATAACGAATTATCGCGAACCACTGGGTTTGTTTGAGTTCTTTCATTCAGAAGTGCGGTATTAACAACGCCTGAAAAGTTGTTAGGCTTTTTGTGATTTTGTTGTAAGACCATGATTGAAATTTACTATTATTGTTTGTATCATCTCGAATGCCTTTCTTATATCAGCTGTTTTTTGCAGTGTCACTCACGCTTCAATTACAACTGATTTCTGTAAAAACAGCGAAAAAATCTATTTACTATTTCGTAACATACATATTTATATTTCTTACTTAAACTTTTCTTTTATATATAGCTTAAAACTAATAAAGCGCATTTAAAATTGGCCCTCATCGCTGTCACTCGGTAATGTAAGAGAGTGACAGTGAAACAAATATTGAAATTGGTCCAGTAGTTTTTGACCTTACTACAATACATACGGACAATTCTCACATTATAATCTCACAATATTCAGAACAGTAACAGGTTATATTCAAAAGTTACATAGCCTAGTTTAGCTCAGTCCAATTACACAGTCAACTAAATAGTTCTAGTAGGTAACACAGATATTTTGTTGGCCTTTGTCAAACTTTCACGAGACGTCTACAGACTGAAAGTGGGGTCTCAATAAATAATTAATTCAAAAGGTACAGTCAGCAACAAGAGTCTTAAAATTACAAGGTATTTGAATTAAAATCTGTCATTAGTAATAGTCATGACAACAGTATAAATGTAACCTGGTCATCAGATAATTACAAAAGACGCTGAATATTGAATATGGCTTTTCTATTTCTGGTTTTAGAATTCAATTGTTTTGTAACTAGTTATTCTCCGTGATTTTACCTACGTTACGTGAGAATTACTTTCCACAATCGGGTAAAAACTTACCAACTTCTTTTCTTAGGCTCTGTCTGTGCATTTGAATCGGTTTGGAATTATGGAAACTCGGCAGCCAGTAACTTTTACATTTACGATATCAGTAAGAATTTTGATCGGGTTAAGGGAGCTTTGTTGCTGACTGTACCTGAGTGCTACTGGATGAAATGCGATCCTTGAGTGAGGGCTGTTTTACACTGATCGCTCGTTTAAATATCGATGAAGCATCAATTAAGAGCCACCATTAAACATTAATAATACTCCTAAAATTATAAATAGATCTTTAAATATTGACTGCTTCTTAAAATATATTTGATCTGTGATATAAAAATCATCCCCTATTTTTTATGACGATTACAATCACGCCTAATTTTTTGTCGTGTTCTTTCTAGCTACGAGAAGGATTATTATGTCAAAAAAAGGTTGAAACCGCGAGGAACGGCCAGCATTTAAAACAAAACGTATTAATAAAGTTTTCAATTAATTAATAATTTTAATGTAATATGGATCAAGTAATGGGAACAAGGAAAATTCAATCACCTTACTTTTACCATTACTGTTTTGAAATAATTATTATCTCATTTTCTTAAGTATCCGCTTTCTTAAAAGCGTCGGTGAATTTAACTTTTCTAAAATAAATTAGGCTATGAATATTCTTGTAAGTAGGTAGGAGTTCACACAAATATTTTATTAGAATGTTATTTGAAAGTTCTACATTGCGAGATTATTCGAAAGAGTTACCGCGGCCGTGGTACATAAAGGGCTCAAGAAGGAACACGGTGGGTTTTAGCCAGTAAAAGTCTGACACTCTCTCACGCTGTCACCCACAGCGGGGTAATCTGATGATTTCCCATCCACAAAAAAAAAATGGGTTCCACATAGGATTCTTTACTTCTATTTTAAACTAGCTTCTACCAGCAGCTTCACCTGTGTAAACTTAAAATCCCGTTTTATCCAATTCCCGTGGGAATTTCGGGAAATCCTTTCTTATCTCGCGTGACAGACCTATGTGCAAAATTTCAGCTTTATAGATTAACGGTTTTGAGTCAGGAAATGAGTCAAGACTTTGATTTTTATATGTATTGATAGNGGCCAAATTAGGCAATATTGTAAATGGTTAAGAATATTTTGTAATTTTTTAAACGATAAATATGTACATACTTAACCAAATTAAACAAGTCTCAGTCGAATTATTTCATACACTTTTTAATACCTCTTCGTGCACTTAACATGCCTCCAATATTTTTTTGCAAAATTATTCACGTAACAAGTAGAGATCGCTCGAGTGTTCAAAAGAAAAAAATATACAAAATTATAATACAAACAGTTGAGTGAATTTCAATTATAGAAAATATAACGAATTATCGCGAACCACTGGGTTTGTTTGAGTTCTTTCATTCAGAAGTGCGGTATTAACAACGCCTGAAAAGTTGTTAGGCTTTTTGTGATTTTGTTGTAAGACCATGATTGAAATTTACTATTATTGTTTGTATCATCTCGAATGCCTTTCTTATATCAGCTGTTTTTTGCAGTGTCACTCACGCTTCAATTACAACTGATTTCTGTAAAAACAGCGAAAAAATCTATTTACTATTTCGTAACATACATATTTATATTTCTTACTTAAACTTTTCTTTTATATATAGCTTAAAACTAATAAAGCGCATTTAAAATTGGCCCTCATCGCTGTCACTCGGTAATGTAAGAGAGTGACAGTGAAACAAATATTGAAATTGGTCCAGTAGTTTTTGACCTTACTACAATACATACGGACAATTCTCACATTATAATCTCACAATATTCAGAACAGTAACAGGTTATATTCAAAAGTTACATAGCCTAGTTTAGCTCAGTCCAATTACACAGTCAACTAAATAGTTCTAGTAGGTAACACAGATATTTTGTTGGCCTTTGTCAAACTTTCACGAGACGTCTACAGACTGAAAGTGGGGTCTCAATAAATAATTAATTCAAAAGGTACAGTCAGCAACAAGAGTCTTAAAATTACAAGGTATTTGAATTAAAATCTGTCATTAGTAATAGTCATGACAACAGTATAAATGTAACCTGGTCATCAGATAATTACAAAAGACGCTGAATATTGAATATGGCTTTTCTATTTCTGGTTTTAGAATTCAATTGTTTTGTAACTAGTTATTCTCCGTGATTTTACCTACGTTACGTGAGAATTACTTTCCACAATCGGGTAAAAACTTACCAACTTCTTTTCTTAGGCTCTGTCTGTGCATTTGAATCGGTTTGGAATTATGGAAACTCGGCAGCCAGTAACTTTTACATTTACGATATCAGTAAGAATTTTGATCGGGTTAAGGGAGCTTTGTTGCTGACTGTACCTGAGTGCTACTGGATGAAATGCGATCCTTGAGTGAGGGCTGTTTTACACTGATCGCTCGTTTAAATATCGATGAAGCATCAATTAAGAGCCACCATTAAACATTAATAATACTCCTAAAATTATAAATAGATCTTTAAATATTGACTGCTTCTTAAAATATATTTGATCTGTGATATAAAAATCATCCCCTATTTTTTATGACGATTACAATCACGCCTAATTTTTTGTCGTGTTCTTTCTAGCTACGAGAAGGATTATTATGTCAAAAAAAGGTTGAAACCGCGAGGAACGGCCAGCATTTAAAACAAAACGTATTAATAAAGTTTTCAATTAATTAATAATTTTAATGTAATATGGATCAAGTAATGGGAACAAGGAAAATTCAATCACCTTACTTTTACCATTACTGTTTTGAAATAATTATTATCTCATTTTCTTAAGTATCCGCTTTCTTAAAAGCGTCGGTGAATTTAACTTTTCTAAAATAAATTAGGCTATGAATATTCTTGTAAGTAGGTAGGAGTTCACACAAATATTTTATTAGAATGTTATTTGAAAGTTCTACATTGCGAGATTATTCGAAAGAGTTACCGCGGCCGTGGTACATAAAGGGCTCAAGAAGGAACACGGTGGGTTTTAGCCAGTAAAAGTCTGACACTCTCTCACGCTGTCACCCACAGCGGGGTAATCTGATGATTTCCCATCCACAAAAAAAAAATGGGTTCCACATAGGATTCTTTACTTCTATTTTAAACTAGCTTCTACCAGCAGCTTCACCTGTGTAAACTTAAAATCCCGTTTTATCCAATTCCCGTGGGAATTTCGGGAAATCCTTTCTTATCTCGCGTGACAGACCTATGTGCAAAATTTCAGCTTTATAGATTAACGGTTTTGAGTCAGGAAATGAGTCAAGACTTTGATTTTTATATGTATTGATAGACTATGACAAGCGTGCAGACCAGTACATAATTGTAGGAACAGGTACCTCGTCATCTGCAGTGTCATGGAGTATTGTCCTTCGATACGTGAGGGCGTGAGAGTGACGCTCTATAATTAATTTGAGAATGCATGTTAGGGCTGTCATGCACTCAATATTCTTTTGGTAGTAGTCAATTATTTGGATGTATGGTTCAGCCTACTTAAATGTGCTTAAACAATGTAAGTGCAATTTTGAAACAAAAAAATAAGGATTGATTAAAACTGAATGAACTTGGCCTCTGTTACTGTAAGGTTAGGAACATCCATATAGCCTCTCATAATTATAACCATTACCTGCTGTTATCCGCGATTTCATTCACATCCTGAGGGAACTACCTCCCGTACCTAAATAGGAAAGTATCTTATGCCCTTTTTCAGTGTCTGGACTGTCTATAATGACTTAAATCGCGTAAACAGAGTTTCTTTCATATTGTTTATTATAATAGTAGCTAATAAGGATTACATTGACATTGTAGGACATTGCCAAATCCATATTTGGCACGTCTGTACCAGGCACAACCCTGAACCCAACTCTGTAATTAATACGCGAACAGACGAGGTGTCCTATGCAAGCGATAATGAAGGACTGCATATAGACAGGAATACATTGGCTGTATGCATGTTATTATAGCATACTTTATCTTTCTTTATACAAGTTGTTGACTTTTGTAGCTTTTTATCACACGGAGAAGGATTGAGCATTAATTACCACGCTTGTTCAATGCGAGTTGGTGATTTCAGACTTTATAGTCCAGGTTTCCTCGAGATATTATCCCTCAACTTATAATCAGTCATTGATATCCAAGGTATACTTAGATAATACATACAAAGTTAGAAAAGTTGTATTGGTACTTCCATGACCTGGAATCGAACCCATACTCTCATACTTGAGAGGTTGGTGCTTTACCCACTAGGCCACCACGACTTCAATCAAGTCAAAGATAATTTGTAGTCTTCTTTATTTGGTCGTTTGGTCTAAAGGCCCGTTTACATATTGTGATTCCATTGCCCGTTGCTTGCCATTTTATTGAAGCAAGATGGTATTTGAACTGTGTAAACGTAATCGTGCAATAGATAAATGGTTGCCTGTCAAATATTCCTGCAATAAAATGGCAAGCAACGGGCAATGAAATCGCAATGTGTAAATGGGCCTTAAATAGGTCCTTGCGCAAATCTAGGTTACAGAGCTTCTACCAATAAACGTATGGCGTTATTGATTACAACATAAACCTGTTTCATGCCTTTCAATTAGTTAATTAGGGCGTGCAATGTTCTGTGCAGGCTGTATCGGGCTTCATTTTATGTAATGTAGGAAAATAATTATGTATACATAAACTTTATTATTAATCAATTAATTATTATGTATAATCCTCATGACATTGTTTGCTTGAACGCGCTTATTTCAGTAACAGCTGACCCCTTCTTTAGTCTTTAATCTATACAAACGAGTATAATAAAATGATAGGAAAGTCAAAACTGTACATTGAATATTTTTTTAAAAGAATACTTGGGGCGTGATCTATAAACAATTTTGAACCCAAAAATATAGTTTTTAAATTTTTGTCTGTATGTTTGGTGTCACTGAACTCAAAAAGTACTGCATGGATTTCAACAGTTAACCATAAAATTTAAGGAGGTATCATGTTACTTTTTATTTAGTTGCACAAAGTCCTCCCTGGTGTTTTAAAGACCTCTAAAAAAATAAAAAATATATTTAATCTCATAATCGAAAACTGCACTTAATTACTCTATATGCCAAAATATAATTCTAAAGTTTAATTTGACACAACAACCAGAATCATCAAGCTAACAAGTCATATTATTACAAGCACATTACCTCACATTTCCCGAACCGCGGATATTTACAGATAAGCAGGCAAGCGTCGCAAGCCTGTCGAGTATAATATCCGAGCCTGACAAAGCGAAGTAGATCTACGATTGTGAGAGCGATATCCGCGAGCGGAGACCATTAGCATAGCGCTATGGTTCCCAAAGTTGGGTGGGTGGTGCACCCCTTTGGTGTAGAAAAAAATTTACACGTGATTCTCTAAAACATGGTTTTATATTACTCCCAGTAGTGGAACACATTGGGTAAAAAAGTCTCTATAAGCATAAAATAGTAGCATGATGTTCTCTATATTTATTGATTTCTAACATTTTAATCCCAAAAAAAACCTTACCCTGATATTTATTATTTTTCTTCAAGAAATTTACATTTGTGTTCAATTTTTGATTTAGGCTTTAACAACAGGGAAAAGAATTAATCATACAAAAAGTCATGTATATAAGATAAAGTAATTGTCAATATATGATGTTTTCCTATTGGCTTAGTGGTATCCAATAAATACAATTATTGACAATGAAATTATAATTACATATTAGGAAGTTTTAGTAATTTGGTACATGTTCCATTTTTCAGGAGTTATCCGAAATTCCCTTGTTATATGATGATTAAGTTAAAAAGGATGTTTCATAGTTTGAGAACCACTGACATGTAAGGTTGTGGTGAAGCGCCCGTATATGTTTGTGTGTCACATACCACAAATAGGGGATCTACTTGATGTTATAGTAATGTGATTATTGGTAGCTTCGTTAATGCCCCTTAATTAGTTTACATTCAGGTTCAGTTTGTAGCGGTGGATAATGATGGGAGGCAAACGTTTTTGGAATAAGGTTTTTGACTTTGCAAAAGCCCTTGTATGGTAATAAATGATAAAGTTAGTTTCTTTTTTGGGACATTTAAAACTGTTAAAATGTTTTTTTTTTTTGTCATTCCGTACTAATATAGTTAAGAGGATACTTTTTTTTGTTTGTTTGTACCCTAAAGGCTCCGAAACTACTGGACTGATTTAAAAAACCCTTAGCCGCGAAAACTACATTCCACGAGACGCGGGTGAAGCCACGGGATAAACCATTAACAGACAGTTTTTTCTAAGGCGTTATAATTGTTAGTGTTTGCTTGTTTTTTTTACATGAATGACAGGACCGATTTAAAGCATTATTTCACTATTGGATACCCCATTTATCAAGGAAAGTAGTTCCTACGGGACACGAGTGAAACCTCAGGCAGAAGCTAGTATGATATACACAACAGTTACAACACACAGTGAGATACACTAAGTATAATATGATGTACCCCGGGACGTGTTCGATCGGATTATGACGTCAAACGTCAGATATCAGACCCCAGGGTCTGTCGGCTTGAGGTGGATGTTGTCTGTAGGGAAATATACTGTGTGTGGTTTACTGTTCTGAATTAATTTGTATAGGAATATTATAGGGTATTTCGATGATATTTATAGGTCTTAGGACCAGTTTCAGAGATTACAGATAAAGTTATCTGATAGATAATGCTAGAGAAATGTGGTTGATGTTGACTGCGATTCTACGGCATTGTCTGTCAGATAGCTATCTAGAACTTTATGCGGAGCCTGTGAAACGGGTCCATAGTGTATAAAATTATTATTTTTTTATTTGTAAGTTAGCATTTTATGACCAAACCATAAAATACGCATGCCTTGATTGCGTTACGTTAAAATAAAATACTCAGAAAGTGACACATAGTGGAATGATTTTCAAGCGATTTGATAATACACACCATTTATTTTGTACCGTCTTGTCAACAAACTCTTCTCCATGCTGCCGTAGAAAATCAACATTTTTAATATTTGTTATAATATACAAGAAAACTGTGTCGTGGATGGTTATTTTCTTAAATATAAATTATCCCTTTGTTGTGTTTCTGTGAATATTTTCATAAAAATATGTTAATGTTATTCAAATGTTGAGAAACTTTTTTTTGTTATGTTGTGTTTTGAGTATTTTTTGTTATATTTCTCGTATCTTAGAGGTAGCTCGTAGTTCTATTTTTTTAGGTATGTGCCTTAATTTATTTATTTTAATCAGTACTTCGCTAGTGATTAATTAATCTACCTCTACACACATAACGCAAAGCAATTAATTAAAATCAGTAATTAAATATATCAATTAATTAAAACAGCAAAGTTAACTACGTCCCTAAATATAATTTTAGGGACATAGTATAAACAGCAGTTTATAAACCCAGTCCTATCCCGTCCCTAAAACTATATTTTCCCTAAAAACATAGCCTGGGACCGTCACATAAGTTTTTTTCCATTTTATTTTCAGAGCTAGACATGATTAATGTCTGAGCGCACCCGGGGGCCTGCATTATATCTCTTAGCTATATTTTCCTCGGACGGTGCATATCACAAGCTTATAAAATTACTACTTGCATATTGATAAAATGCTACTTTATCAACGTTCATAATTTTCCCAGCTTTTGAAAACTGTGTTGGGTAGGCTTCCAGTCTCACCAGATACACCAGAGCTGAGTACCAGTGAGCCATATGGATTTTATCTAAAATCTTTAGACCTTTCTAAAATATTTGTATGGAAGATATAGGAGTGAATTCGAACAATATTTTTAAGTGTTGTGATAATATATGCAATGCATATATCAAAGGTATTTTTGTATATTTTGAAACTAGCTTCCGCCAGCCCGGCCGCTTTCCCGTAGGAACTACTCTGCGCACTTGGATAAAAAGTAGCCTATAGCCTTCCTCGATAAATGGACTATCTAACACTGAAATAATTTTTCAAATCGGACTTTCAGTTCAGGACTTTTTCAATTCGAAATTCAGTAATTCCTGAGATTAGCACGTTCAAACAAACAAACAAACTCTTTAGCTTTATACTATTAGCATATATATAAGCGTGAATTTGAACAATATTTTTCAAGTATTGTGATAATCTAAGCAATGCATATTTCAAAGGCATTTTTGCATATTATGGAATTTGGAATTTGATAATGCACATAATATAAACAATTAATTCCCGAATTAAAATTGGAAAACAAACGTGGAATATTTTCCTGTGTAAACTAAATACTTGAACAAAGCAATTAATCCAACAACCTCTCAAACTCAAACAAACTTTAACCCACTTTGCAACAAATAATACATTAATTGCAACAATATTTTAAACTACGGAATAGTTCGAAAGATATTCGAGTGCAACGCGGCACAGATAAAGTGCAAACTTTAGTATCGTACCTACTTAATCCAGAGTTGAGCTATTTGTGTAGCGTGGTATACTTGTGAAATTGTGGAGTATGAAGTAGGTATTATGTGGAAATGCAATTATTATTAAAAAAATATATGCCCTTATCACTCAATTTACACTATCTAAATGTTATCTGTACTACTTATTAAAGAAAAGTGTCCCGCCACGTCTGTCTGTCTGTTTGCGATAAACTCAAAACATACTGCACAATTTCCAAGCGGTTTACACTACTCTATAGTGGGATTTTCGAGCAAGGTTTTAGTATGTAATCTGTTAAGTTATTGTATAATTTCTGTGTACATTCACGATATTTATTGAAGACGTCGGGAAAAAATAAGCCGTCTGGGAGCTCTCAATGAAAACCCTGCAAAACTATTTTAGTCGGGTGTGGAAAGAAGTTTCTCTGGGGAGCAGATGAAACCGCAGGAAAACAGCTAGTATTAATAAAAACATAAAAGTCTTTGGATATTTCTTTTCCATTCACACATAAACCAAATGAAGGCATAGTAATAGAACTTTGCAGTGGTTTAGTTGCACGTATATCCAGATGCGGGAAGTAGTCGTACGTATCCCAAATTAAACCTTCCCAAACCTTGTTCTAAAAATACATGATAAGCTATCTTTATATTTCAATAGAAGTAAAAATACTACGCAATCGCTACGCCGTAGTCACGTAGCGCTACGAAGGCAAAGTCGTAGCCTAGCCCATAAAATCTTATCTCGACGATTTACGATTTCTTTCAATTCCGTTTGCGGCAATCAGTCGCAAACTCTTATCGTGTTTGACAGATGTTCCTAATATACCTATATTCTTTAGGATCTTAGGCTTTCTATGTCTAGGGTTATGCCTGAGTAAAATAAATAGGATTCGTATGGAATCACTGCGTTGTATCATCATCTGCCTAGCTTTTTCCCAACTTATATATGTTATCTTTTCGTTTGATATACATGGCTTTTAAAGCCAATTACATAAATCAGAGAACACAAGTTTAGAAATAAAGGCATGTATAAATAAAAGGATGATGATAGCTAGTTTAAAGTAATAATTTTATGTTGAGAACCGTGTTTGTTTTAATTTAAAAATTATACACTACCCAACCTTCAAAAGAAATGGCGACAGTTATTTATCCTTTTCATTGTCATAACGTTAATATTAGCCTGTTTACGAATTACTCAAAACGTAGGCCTCCAATGAGACCAATGAGAACCAGTTACTAGTATTAGGTACAGTCAACGTCCAAAAGTCCATTTCCACCGCTGTGGCTATTATCGCGTGCACTATTCGGGCCGCGGCGCTTATACACACATGCACACGCATATTTATCCGTGTGAGTGATGTTCCAACGCTAAAAAATAACATGTTGGGTAGCATCGCCACGAGTAGTTAATAGATGTAGTCAATGCTAGACAAGGATGTCAATATGGGTAACCTGTTTTTAAGTGTCACACCCCGCGCGTATACTAATGCAAAATTTCGACATGTTAACGTAAGCTACCATAGCTAGGTCGGTAATGAGGCTGCGCTAGCAAGTATGATTGGGATAGGTATGAGTTCGAATCCAAGGTTTGGACTTAGGGTCTAATAAGTAGTAAATTAGGAATACTGATTATATAAGCGTCAGTATATAAGCATCAATATATAATGTAAGAAACGTATATTAAATATATATTATTTACCTTATATATAATGATGATTAATTATAATTATATTTATTGGTCATCATTGTTTGTAATTTATTTTTGTTAAATTGTTTTGAAAA
>NWSH02000150.1:7890613-7901012 GCA_002382865.2 Heliothis virescens
CCATTAGGTTCTTTGCGAGATATGCTGTATAATAATCTTACAAGCTCATTTCAAGTTAATTGTTATCAATATTACTCATTTAATATGTCATGTTTCTATGTCAACGTTGAGGTGTGAGGTAGTTTAGGATGTAGACAAATGTAAAAATTATTACAAATACCCATGTGTGCTCTGCATACATAATAATGTGGTTTTAGGAGAGGTCACAGATACAATATTTTCTAACATGTCTTATAATTACGTACGAGTGTGCCACGTATAAAGGGCGTATATTACAGGCGTTAAATGGGTCATGACATGCGGAATAATTACAAGTATTTCTAGACTATGTGTCAACCTACACTTAGCGGTGTGAACATTCAGTCTACGACATTATTGCTTAATTACGTCTTAATAGCTGATCTAGGTTCGAATTGCAAAATATCGTTCGACCAGTTAAGCCCACGGAATAACTCATTTTGTAATATTTATCTTTGGGAGTTATTTTTTGTCCGTTTATGTTTGAATTACTGCCAAATTTTTATGTTGGGGACCGTCCATTAATCACGTGAGGGTTCGAATAGGGAGGGAGGGGGTATATACATTAATAATCACCAAGCCATTCAGATTCACTCACTTCTTTAAACCTCAAATGTATCACCAGAGGGGGGGGGGTGGACATCACGCTATTAATGGACGGCCCTTTGGTATAAAATGTTTTTGATTGTAAACCAGATGTAAACACCCGTATTATAAAACATTGGATTGTTATTATAAAAATTACCTAACATTGTGTCATAGATATATTAGAGACCTATCCAAGTATAATTAAAAAAGTTAAGTAACACGCAAAAAGTTATCGAGGCAATATTTTTTTTCTCAGATACACGAATATGCCGTCTGTATGCGAAGCAATTAATAAATAGTTTGTATTACTTGGCAGAACATTTGAGTAAATTGTTAAATTAAATTAATGGGCCATTCGCAATCCGTATGAGAGTTATAATGGAGAATGAAGAATTGTTAGAAGTCAAGAGGATTTTTTTACAAATTAATACTGATTGTCACTTGCACGAAAGACATGAATTAATTAACTAACTTCTCTCCAAAGAAAAGCATAAGTCAATTAATTTTAAAAATCAAATGCTTTCTTTTGTCTGCATGCTTCAGACCATAATCAGGTCTAGACATTCCTATTTCTACAATAAACACTGATAAAATACCACGCATTGATAATATGTGGATACCAGGTAGAGTCTACTTAACATTTGCCAATGACTTTCTCCGTTTTTCGGCAAATAATGTATATCAGACGACATGGCCTACTCCAGGAGAGTGGATAATCGAATTGTCATTTACATTGCAATTGACATACGACCGGTTGATTCGACTCCGATGGGAGCCTGCGAGGCTCATTGTGCGCAAGAACATGCGAATCGTCTCATTTAGTGGCGAGCCCGACGCGCGGGAAAGTTGAATCACAGACGAATCAGGAAAGTTCTCAATGACAGTTTCTAATTTTGATAGCAGTTTGGTGATTATGATGCGTCTGCCGTGGGTGATCTCGGACCAGTAGGGAAGCAATTAGGGAACAGGTTGTAGGATACGATATGCTCAATCCGTTTGAAAACGATTTCCAATTAGATAATGTTTTTTAAGGCAACTCCGTTGAATCATTCATCTGATAGCAATAGGTCTTTAAGGATAAACAAAACGATTTTGTGTATTACTACCAAAATAACTTCTCCTTATAATAAAACATAAATTTTCACCAAGTACCTACACACGTTTTTCTGCAAACAAGGTCTTACCGAGCTGTTTACACCAAATATGTCCAAGGATTACCTCGGCTTAGAAAAATTAATTGGATTTGACGATCGATATTTTAGAGGAAAACCGTGAGGAGTTATTCTTAAGCCTGTATTAATTGTGTTCTTTAAACAGCTGTTAATTCTCACAAAATTTTGTTAACTATCTATTATCTCATAATGTCTATAATAATAACTAGAATTCTTTCTTTCAAAAACTTTGAGATTGTAATATTTTTTAAATTTTATTCCCATTTTTTTCCTACTCTTCTTTACCTACATTAGATATATATGTAGAACTTCTACATGTCTAGATATAGACAAATTAACCATTGCCATTAAAAAAGCTTTTCTTAAATTATTTTCCAAACATTTAAGGGTTACTAAAAAAAGTTAACAATCATTAAACAAGTGTGCTTAAAAAACAGAAATTGATTATGAAACAAATGTTTTAATACATATTTTAACTGTTTTGTTAATAGAATTATAATTGTTCTTCACACTACCTATATAGTATCGAAATAAGCTAATTTCTTGCATCCTGCTAACATCTGTATCCTCAAGCTCTAATATTAAAACATGTTGAACCTCTTATATTAGGATAAAATACCAAACATACATTATCTTAGAGTAACCTGCACACGTGGTTCAAAAGAACCTGAATCATGAAAAAAAGTTTAAATTATTTATTTTTTTTTTAATATTTTTAATTTTTTTTTTATTTATTTTTTTGACGAATGAAATACGTAATTTTTTTCTTTTTATTTTTATTATTTTTTATTTTTTCTTTTTTTTTTTTTATTTGTTTTATTTAATATTATTTTATTTTATATTTTTTTTTTTTATGTTTTATTTTATTTTTTTTTATATTTTTTTTTATTATTTTTTATATTTTTATTTATTTTTATTTATTTATTTTTTTTTATTTGAGTTTTGTTTTTTTATGCACGACCCACCGTGATTTATTTATATCTTGTTTCATTCTTTCAGTTGGAAAATGGAAATCATACACTGTATGTGAATTTTATAGAATTGTGATTTTATTATTAGTACCCTTTATTTTAGATAATGATAATGGTAGATTGTGATAGTAATGAGTATTTAGCTATTTGTTTTCTTTCATAGTATTGTTTTGTTGTATATTAATATCGCAGTTTCAACTGATAATGTGTTGTGCATATTGGGACTTTTCTCTGGCAGAAACCTTGTCATCATTAAAAATATTGTACTCAATGCAAAATCGGATCTATAATATCGTTATTGATTGATATGACTGAACACGACTATATATTATGTTTATTTCACATAAAGTAATATTAACATGCGTTTTCTCGAATTGGGTTCCTTTCTGCCTGTGAGTATCAGTGGAGCACGGTACGACATATTTAATATATTTATATTCTTTTTCAGTCTTCGTGTTGTGTATAGCCTTAGCATTGACGGAGAGCATCAGACTGATGTGTCTTCTCTCTATCTATATGTATATATAGTGTCTGTCTGTGATACAATGGCTTATACTGATATCAAGAGCACACTGATGAGTGACGTCATCGAGTAATTCCAATGGTGGATCGATTACCGTACACGATGAACGTCACTGTTTGCTTCCGGCGAATTCGATAGGGTGTTCCGACAATGCAAATTATCTATTTATATTTAATATATTTCTATAGGATTAGTGGAACACGCTAATTGTGTATCCCTATATGGAATCTGTAGCATGGTCTATTATCAGGTCGATATTTGGGCGCAGGTTAAAGGAAATTTAGCTTATTATACTATCTTTTATTATACTGTTGACTTTGTAAGCTCAATAGTCACTTACTAGAATATGAGACTAACACAATCAAGTGAGACAGCTCTTGTTAGTAATCTCTGACGGTAGTATTTAATAGACGAGCAATCTTATTTTAGTACGAGGTATTGTTCGTTTTGCTTTTGACGGATTTTTTGTGTTATATCGCACAGTAAAAACAAAAATAAAACTACTATTATTTTGTATTTACTTTAAAACATCGGTAAATCGGTATTGGTAAATATAGCGTGTGAACTGTGGGAAGTCATATTAACTGTAAATATATCAAATTGTAGTTCATTTCACGCGGGCCCTTTCGAAAAATACACATTAGTAAATCTTGGGAATGGCAAATTCGATTGCTCTATGAAATTTGCTCTCTAATTGCATACCGCTCGATGTTTAAATATTGCTCTTGATTAAGTTATATATAAGTAACATATTAGTTGTAAGCATTTTTGTCCTGGATTAACTCGCCCTCCCATTTTAAAGCAATAGGGTTCCTTGAAGTCCTAGTTTCCTTTTTATAAATACTAAGACTTGGTAAGTGGATGTGTAAGTACGCAATGTTTTAGGGCTTAAATAATGCTTCGATTGTTTTTATATCACCATAGCGAGACGGGAAATATCTTCCCTAATTAAGGCGTAATGTCGATACTTTATTGGATTAAGGATGGATATCTCCTCTCTAGTATACATCATATGACCATCAAGATCTTTTATAGCGTACATTCGTTTAACACTCCACTTACCAATGTCTTAGTAAATTTTAAAAGGAACTGACTTCAAGGGAACCCTAATTTGGTTAAAATGAGGCGAGTAAATTTCTGGACAGAAACTGCTACAAGTACTTGTTTACTTATGTAGTACTAATCACGAGCATTTAAAACATGCGGAAATATGCATTAGGAATTTATGAAATATTTATTCGCAACATTATACTAGATGTTAATTTTCGAAGGGCCCCGTGAAATGAACTAAATTCTCAAATTATAACTTTGTTATTCATATAGTTGTAGGTAATAGATGCGTTCAGTTTTCATAGAAAATGGTACGGAACCCTTCGTGCGCGAGTCCGACTCGCACTTGGCCGGTTTTTTTTAACTTATAGCGCTCTTATTAAGTCTTGTGCAAGACTATGACGGCACAAACTTGTAGTGGTCTCAGCTAAGTATGTTACAAGATCGTTTTCTCTTATAAAATACTTGTATAAGATCAAAATATTATTCAGGATTGTAGTCTTATAAGTGTCTTAAAAGATAATCTTGTAGATATATATAAGACTGATATATAAGAACAATTACTCTTGAGCATATTTATGCTTGGGAAATACTGCTACAAGTAAAAGTGTTCTTATAAATGTTTTAGAGGTCAGTCTTATAGCGAACTATAAGACCGAGATATAAGATCTAATGCGCTTGAGTATGTTTAGACTTGGCAAATGATATTATAAGTATAAGAGCCTACCGCAATACCATAACAAGAACTTTATAAGTAGAAATAGACTTATAATTTTTTTTATAAGATTACTTTGCTTGTTGGGTTGACATGCAGCGCTAGGGTTACTGTCAATAACGTGTTAGGCAGTGGGATAAATAAGGCAGTTTTAGTTGGTTTTTGGGTTCTGTACCTTGAGGATAAAACGGGACCCTGTTACTGAGACTCCGCTGTCGGTCTATCCGTCCGTCTGTCACCAAGCTTATATCTCGTAAACCATGATAGCTAGGGAACGGTTCACAGATGATGAATTTTTGTTACTGATTTTACAACAAATACTGAAAACTCTAAGAAAATAAAAATGTTAGGGGGATCCTATACAACAAACATGATTTTTTGTACGGAGCCCTTCGTGCGCGGGTCCGACTCGTTCTTTGCCGATTTTTATAGGACACCTTGCACTTAGACGGGTCGCCTATACCTATTATGAAACGTATATACATGTAAAAATACAAAATTATCATAACATCCAGACAACACAGCCAAACAAATGCTCATTAAACTTGATCAAACCAGAAATCTTAGTCTTAGTTTGTTAGTATACTGAATTAAGCGCCAAAGAGTCGAGACTGAATTTTCTTTTTTTGCGAACTTTTATCATAAATGTACGACTACTTAATATTTGAGCGAACTCGTTAAGTGAAGTTGGCTGACACTTCAAGGGACGATTCTTCTCATCAATATTCTGAATATATAATTTACTTCGACTTCCTCGTTGGTTAAGTTGTTGATATTGTTGCTTTCGAGCGAGGTATTCTTGGTTCAATCCTTAGAAATACTACCAACAAAACGTAAAACGTCTTATGAAACCTGATACACATGCTTTACTCAAAGTTCAATACGATACACCCGCTTCCCTGTCTACTTCACGCAGCCGGATTAGCCTATAACCTTCCTCGAGGAATTTTCTATCTAATACCACAAGAACTTTTCAAATCGGACTAGTAGTTCCTGCGATTATCACGTTCAAACAAACAAAAAAACGAACAAACTTTTCAGCTTTATATTATTAGTAGGTATAACAGGAAAACCTATAGACGACGGGTGTGACAGCGCTTTCACAACAGCGAATTCCCCGCTCGGATTTTCCAACTGAATTATAAGGGCGACATTAAACAATTGACAACTTTCAAACAACGACACGTGAAACTATATATTTTTTATCGTTCGAAATGTGTCGCGCGTTAATAAACAGATCACGCTGAAAATCTGCCGGTACGAAAGCGCTTTACATGGAATGTAACGATTCCTTCAGTGCCTTTGTTGCTTTTGGCTGCTTTAGATAAGTGTTCAATTGTTCATCTTTAATGATCGATTTCTTAGTATTATGAAACCAAAATAACTGATCCACAACCCACAAGATTCATTCAACAATGCCATAATAATCGAAAGCTCTTAAAGCTATAAATACACAGTTGCCAAGTGGTTCTAAGTACAAACACTTGTCTCAACACGGAAGCTGCGTCAGATGAACACAATGAAAGCCTTCAGATGTCCTCATTGTTGAGCCACAATACATACTTTTTGTGAACAATCCTTCGATGGTTGGTGGAAATTGTTTGAAGTCTTCTAAGTTATATTTTGGTTGTGCCTGTGTTAATGGCAATTTCCTTTCGTTATTGGGTTTTTGGTTATATATTTTTTTCTGGTTACCTGTTACTTTTCTTACGCTCTTGTAATTTATTTATATTTATACTACTAGAGTTGTTTTACTAACTTTTTTTGTCTACTTTTAACCTATTTTATAGAAGGGTCTAGAAAATTGTTAGTTATAATTCTAGCTTTTTTGTTCGTTTTGTACAGACTTAGCTTAGCCAAAAATAACCATTTTCAATAGTCAGTAATATTGTTGGTTTTCTTTTGCATTACGTCGTATTTTTTTAGCTATTTTCGTGTAAGGGGTCCCACTAAATGGCTCATGGTTCTTCCGTCTCCTAGGAGACGACAGGCCCCATATCTGCGGTGCGCGTTGTTCCACGCGCCCTTCAGATAGTGTCAGCAAACCCCAGCGGGGCCCACTAGGTCCAGAGCCTGTCGGGACTGCGGGTTGTTCGAAAGAGTTACCGTGGCCCTGGTACACAAAGGGTTCCCGAAGGAACACGGTAGGTTTTAGCGGGAGGGGTCTTAAGATGACTTTCTATCGATTAAAAAAAGGGGGTCCCACTAAAAAGTCTCACTTCAAAATAAAACGACAATTAATCGCCGCTAAATAAAATTAAAACAACAAAGAACCTTAACTACCATTTCCACAAAAAGTAACCGATATCCCCTCTTGTTAAAAGACTTCTCCGAACAAAAAAGCCACTGTATCGTATTTTCTTTTGTACCATTTAACACAGATTTAAGGCTTGTATCTCGGTATAAGTAGCTGGCGACGTGCCAGCCTGTGATTGGTCCGCTACTATACTATAAAATGCTCGATTAGCTGCAAATCGACGGGTGAGAGAAGATAAGCGATTTATGTATAGTTTTTTGTTGGCAAATGTACGCATTGGTGAATATTATTTTACGCACGCAAACGCGAATATTTTTGCTATTGAAAATAACTTAGTAATGTGAAGTTTTGACTTCTTAACTTAGCAATAATATTGATGAATATGGGGTGAGTAAAGCGGAAAATATTTAAATGTGATTTCAACCATTAATTTTATCCAGCTGAATTGGAGGGTCCCGGCTGTCATTTAGACATCTTTGACAGTCATTACGAGTAGTCAGAAACCAGAAAGTTTGACAATCACTCTTACCAAAGGGTATCGAGTGGCGTTAACAACTGGGTTGATGATGTCAGATAGGCAGTCGCTCCATCTAAAACACTGGTACTCAGCTGCATCGGGTTAGACTGGAAGCCGACCCCAACATCGTCGGAAAAACGCTAGGCAGATGATGCTATCATATACTAGCCACAAACAAACCCTCTCATTTCTCTCATACCTACGTATCAACAGCCTAACAACATAATAACATGTCAGTACGTATGTTGGTATGTGTATGTAAGTATACAAGGCTAAGATTACAAGCTGGCTAGCTCTCAATTTGCTGAGGAAATGGCCATCTGCCGAGAAATAGCCCCTACTTGGTAATTTGTTAGTAGCTGTGGCCCAAGTTATAAACGTATGACGTACCTACACATATTTCGTTTTTAACACGCTTTTATTAACTAACAAACGTGTAACCATATCTAAGGTAATGAATTTAACCATCTTCCAGGGATCGTAGCGTCATGAAAATTGGCAGTTGTATGTAGTTCTGATGACAATACAATAGTATGGTACTGTCGAACTGATCTCATGATGGAGCCAGAAGATATGAACTGAATCTTCATGATGGGACAGCTTATCATAGCTGTGTTTGGAATTGTTAGAAAGTTCTTGTATTAAACTTTCACCACTATTTAATATGGAGTACTTATAAAAGCGTGTTTTTCTAGTGTTTTTGAAAAAAATGTGTGTGAACAATTTTAGCGGAATCTAGTTATTACATTACCTATGTTACTCGGGAATAGAGTAGCAAACAGGAATATTTCTTTTCGTATCAGTTTAGTTGTTTCGGAGTCTTTAGTGTACAAACAAACAAAAAATATTTCATCGTTATTACATTAGTATAGATTAAAGTTTATTACTTGTGCCTTGTACTGCACCCTACGCAATCGGTCAAGCATTAATAATATATAAAGTATCAAGTTATTGAAAGCGTCCATCTAACTTTTACTTACTTCATCCTTTCTCATATTATAACCGCCAAAGTAACTCTGTCTGTCTGTTGCGCTTTCAGGTCAAAACTTAGACTAGTCTGGAACTAATGAAAGGGATTGGCCTACTTTTTATCCAGGTGCGGGAAGTACATCTGTCGCAATGCTGGTGGCACCGTGGAACAGCATAACTACACATTTGCATTTATATTATAGTATAAACAGGATATTAATTGTGAAACTGTTGACTAACAGGCGTTCTCAATATTTGATTTATACATATGTATGTTGATTTATACAAATAGTAGAGATTGAATTTTGACAAAACCTTTATACAAGTAATGCCGAATTCTTATCTATTTCTACACAGTCATATAGCTCTATTAAACTTAGCTTCTACAAAATCGACAGATAGGTTATTGAATTTCGCAGTTAATTTATTAGTGTAATCATTACACTGTAATGTAAATATACCTCCCTACCCTTATCCCAATCTATTTGGGGTCATTCATTTTCATTCATTCATATACATTGCTACCAATGGTTTTGTCTTAAGTTTTACAACCTTATCACAATAGTGGAAGGTTAAGGTTATTTTCTTCTTCCATTCTCTTCTATTTGCCGTCATCTCACAAGTAACATTCTTCCTAGCCATATCTTCCTCATAATACATACCACACAAAACCTATTATCCACAGTTATATTCTGTTAATATATTTAACTATCAGTTGTGTTAGCCCGCGGCCTTACTTTGAACGAAACTTGAGACTCTGTGTTGTAAATATTTTCATAGAAGTGACCTTTGGGCTTGACTGAGGAGCTCTGCTTGTAAAGTTATTTTGTTTTTGATAATAATTGGAATTTATTTTTTCAGTGAGAATAAGAGGCATTTAATTTGTAATATGTAATATTAGCTATTCGCTGCGGTAGTACTCGCTTTACGAGGGAAATACTTCTTGCATGTTTATGGAATTTCGTAGCTAAAGAATTAAAACTGATTAATTTAAATCAGTTCAGTAGTTTTGGTGTGAAAACGGCAGACAGACAGACAGTAGGGTGTCCCTTAAATTTCAAGGTCGATATTTTTTTACGCATACCTTCTTAAAAGTTTCGTATCAACCTTATATTGTTTATAAAAAAATATTACCTCGATTGATTGATGGTAACCCGTGCCGACTTGCGATTTAAGTTTTTCCATACAAATAGCGCGAGTACTACGCTGCGACTTATGGCTACATGTTTTATTTTTTATTTTTTACGTAATTTTCGAGATTATTAGTTATTCATTGTTTATTGCGTTAATATGTCGGTCGAATTATGAAGTGATTTACAAAAAAAAATCCTTATTGGATTGCCTAGCTATCAAACAAGTGGTGCCCAATTACCATCTAGTCGACAAATTCTGTCAGTCTTATTTTACAATTATTCTAGAGCTTAAACTGACTGTTAACTTAATTATTGTATTAAGATTCTTCTAATCTATCAGCCAGACATGTGTCAGCAACACAACACACCTGCTGGGGAGTTTGTTGTGCCACTTCTTTCCAGCAAAAACACATAGGAAAATATGAAGCGCGGGCGTTTATGGGACTGTCTCCTGTAACTTTGACGTTTGAAAAATGCTGTTTTTTA
>NWSH02000150.1:7913382-7929634 GCA_002382865.2 Heliothis virescens
CTTGTAGTCTACTCGGGTGCCTTTGAGTTGCATGCATAGCCCGGTAGATGGTGTCTCGTTACACTTTTGAATACTCTTAGAAATACTACTCACGTATATGAAAATACCAATTTAACCATCTTTTATATTTCTAAATAAAACATTAATATGCCCCTAAACGTGACATCTTACTTTAACAGTCGAATAAAAAATTCGAAAAGTCTAAAATTAAACAAACTTCTCCAAATAACTCCAATCGACTGAAAACTGGCAAGGATACATAATAAATAAGAATTCTTTTTCAAAGAAAAGCGTCTTTTTTAGTTGAAAGCTTTAAAGGCTGAAATACTTTTGGCATTTGACATTTAGGCTGACTTAAGTTAAGGCTTAGGGGACTTCGCTCATACGAACATTTTATTTGACGTAGAAAGTTTTTAGGGTTCCGTACCCAAAGGGTAATACGGGACCCTATTACTAAGACTTCGTTACCTGTCTGCCTGTCTCCACGCTTTATCTCATTAACCGTGATGAAATTTTCACAAATGATGTATTTCCATTGCCGCTATAACAACAAATTCTAAAAATTAAAAAAAAATATTAAGATGGGTCCCCACACAATAAACGTGTGAAACCGCATATTATTATAACTTTGTTATTCATATATTTGTATGAAAAACAAAGTTATTTTTGCTGTCCGAAAAATGTTTGTATTTTGGCTAGTTGTAGGTAATAGATACGTTCATTTTTCATACCCTTCAGGCGCGAGTCCAACTCGCACTTGGCCGGTTTTTAGAGTACGAAAAACTGCCATAAGATACTTTCAGAAGTTTTCGTGCTAAGTCTTATTAATTGCTGTAATATCACGCCCCTGGTAATATAATAATATGAGAATTATATCAGGATTATGACGTGTGAACTAACTATAAGAATTAGTGTTAAGCCTAAGAATTATGAAGTAAAGATGTCCTTTCGTTAGTTACTAGTAACTTTTTGTAGGCTTTCTCTGTTAGAATAATTTTGGTATCATAAGTTTCTACGTGATTTTTTATCTAACATAGGCCGTCATACTTTTTCTTAGAATAGTACAGATTTTTTATCATATTTTTTCTACTCTTGTAGTTCGTAATCTTATAGTTCTAAATCCTTTTGTTGGTAAGTCCTCTCTGTAAAAACCTTTTTGAAAGATGTTAGCGACTGTCATTTTTCTACTTAAATATACACAAACTTTTGAAACAACCAAATGTTCCTACTACCCTGTAGATGCTTTAGTCATCATCTGCCTAGCCTTTTCCCAACTACATTGGGGTCGGCTTCCAGTCTAACCGGATGCAGCTGAGAACCAGTGTTTTCCATGGAGCGATTGCATGTCTGACTCCACAACAGTTTTATGGGCAGCTGAACCTTGGTAAGACTGGTTGTACAGACTTTATGGCTTCTGATACCTAACACTGTCAAAGAGTTCAATGAAGCCGGGACCACAGTTTATGTGACCTTCGAAACACGGAGAATCGTTTATGAAAGATGGTCACCCATCCACGGACCGACCGCGTCAAGCGTTGCTTAACCTTATGATCGATCGATCCACGCGGCTTTGACTTAGCCACGAGCTCTTCCCTGTAGATGCTTTAGTAAAATAAAATAACTGTCTTAATTTGACCAAAATTTTACGCTTATTAGTCGACCACTACACCCACAAGGATTCAATTAAACCGAACTATCAACCCTTTAAACGGTATTTATTACGGACTACACCGCCCGAAACCGGATCAAACCGCTTCACACCGGATCTGAGCGGTTGATAGTAGTTGAACCGTGCACACAAATGTTCGCCAATTACACTTTAGGTTAAACTCCGTTCATTTCGGTAAGTGCGTTGTTTGTAATTTAATTATGGTTCAGTGGGACTAGTAGAACTTTATATTGTGTTGTTGGAAACACTAAAAAGGACTATTCTTTTTTAGAGAAATTTATCAGTTCTTCTTCTCCTTATCGAGTGAGCTGAAGAGTTAATCACCTAGCAAGCCCTAGTGTCTGAGTTTTCGCAAATCCGTCTGACGGCCTCTGACGTGTAGAGGCTAATTTATCAGTAAGCAACTTAGACACCGACACTCAAGTGCACCCTTCAATGCAGTGATGCATTGAAGGGTGCACTGACTGACTGACCTATATGCATTTGGTCTGATTGCACAGACTTCTGCCCGAAATGTTAAGCAAACTTTTATAATTAATCTGCCAAACGTTATGTTCCATAAGACTTTCGGTTGCGAAAGGAAATTTGTTCCTTATGGGCGCATAGGAAGATATTTTTGAAATATTTTCAATTGACTTTGAATTTGAACTCTTCATAATTAAAAATTTAAAGTTTTAGTTTATTATAATGATCGTAAAACAACATAAAGTATAACAACATGAATACAGCTACATGCAAAAATAAACCAGCGCAGCACACTAAACTCTCCCATTTCATTTAAAATTTTAAAACCACTCCTGTTTTACGAGTGTTACATAAATCCACAGTTTTTATTGTTCACCCGGTCATAACCGGTTGTATCCACTTGGATCCGGTTCAAACCGCCACGCAGCGCTGACAGGCAGTTTCAACCTGTTTTAATGTAACACGTCAGAGGTCAGAAATAATGGATGATTTGTTTTTATTTTTTTGTTGTGTTTTTATTTTAATTAATTGAGATTTATTGGTTGTTAAATGTGTCATAATATTTTGATTAATATAGCAATGGAGAAGAATGATGATTAATAGACGGGGTGTAAATACCAAATACTTGGGCATTAAAATTAAAGAGTTTGGAAAGATTACTTATTTATTATTTCGAATGAATTTAGGATAAACTGCTAACTGCAATGAATTATTATAAATAGCCTTATACTCTAAGTCAACTGTTGGACATAATTCTTCCCTGTGCTAAATATATCTGTCTATCAATCACATTTAAATATTAAAACTGCTAAACCGCTTTAAATGAAAATTATCAGGGAAACCTTTATGAAAGTACAAGCTGAGCAGTTCTACAATCATGATACGTTGTATACTATTTTAATTATCTTACAACACCAAAATCCACAGCTGCATCAGGAAAGCAGCTAAATTACTGTGCATAATTGGCCACAATTTAACCCTGTGCATGCTCGCACATGGCGTGCCCACAGAAGCAGTAGCAATTACAGGGTTGAGTGGCAACTAATGGCGCCGTGGTACATCGCTACGTGAATTTATGAACTCATATGTTTTGTCACTGAGGAAACGAAGGCTGACTGTAACACCGATGCAAACGTGATTTTTTTTATTTAAAAGTATATTTTCTATCACATCAATTTAACGACGGTAAAAAATAGAAAAATGAAATGCAGATAATTAAGTTTCAATCTTATTGCATTGCGAAAAAAAAACAATTCGAGATGATCTCAATTAATTTTAACTAATTTTATGGCAAGGACACGAAAAACTAAAAAAATAACTAAATGCATGCTTAAGACAAGACGTATTATACCTACCTAGAGAAGACGTACCTAATAATATATCTCAAGTAGAAAATTAAAAATAAAACAACAAAAACTAAGGCACTCCCATTGAAGCTACCCTTCTATCCCAATTCCCAACTTTAACATTACCCACTAGTCACACATTCAACTCATAATTCACAACGGAGCTACGCTACTGTGTGACAAGCGGTTCGTTTTACAATTCAACCAATCACGACGCAGGAACAGTGCACTTAACAATAATGTGCCTGCCGCCTACTGTTACACCGTGACGAACGTGCGGACGGTTTTATAAAGTGTAAATATGTGCTCGTAGCATTTTTAAAAGCACTTTATTGCTGTTGAAAGGCCTAGAATTTTTGTTTTTTATGTTCGGTAAAAATCTGTTTTTTCAAGAGAGTATAGCATTGGATTTTTATGAAGTCAGATTTGAGAGTAGTAGTTATTTTTTGTGAGCTTTTAAATCAAAATTTATTTTGCTGCAAAAAAAGGTCCTTTTTATCCGGGTGCTCGAAATAGTTCCCACGGTCTAAAACAAGCAGTACTTATTTAATTAAAATTAAATAATACTACAAAGGCCTAATTTAAACAAAAAACAGAAAGTCAAGACAAAGGGTTAGGTACGCAAATGTTTATTTTACTGCGCCCAAAAACTATATTTTTAATCGCCATTAATGTCAAAGTAGCTAAACTTTGTGATTTAAAAATATAACAAGCGAAATTAGAAGATTTATTTATAAACATGAGCGTGTCATGTGACCCGATCGTCCTCTTACGTTCTACTGACGTCACGAATATAACATCAGATATACCACGGGCTAGTTTCACAGGTCCCAGATAAAGTTGTAGATAGGTACTGCCATAGAAAAGTAGTTAATATTACAAATATTTCTATAGTGTTATCTGTCAGATAGCTATTTAGAGCTTTATCTGGAACCTGTAAACTGATCAAATAGTCTAGCTTTCCAACAGTGTAAGATTCTTTTAAATCGGTTTAAGTGTTTCGGGGTCTTAAACATTTTTTTTTTGTTTGTAACAAACTTAAAAATTTGCATTTTGTAGTTATACTATTTTCATTGTTCAAAAAATGTTAAAAATAAACAGATATTTTTAGCACGAAATAAATATTTAGTCTGTTACACGCTGTTCTCACCTACGTCTTGTGAGAAGAACTTCCCGCAATCGGATAAAATTACCCTATGTCCTTCCTCAAGCTTCAGGAAGATAATCTATCTACCAAAAGAAAAATATCAAAGGAAACTGGAGTAGTAATCTTAAAATGAGGTCATTCAATTATTTTAGAAATGAGTTATCTGATGAACGAAAAGTAATTAAAATTTAATCACAGTCTTAAAGACTTAATAATGACTTTAAGTATAAGCATCTACAAAGCTTTGCGAAGTTTGATATTTTAATTATAATTAAATACGATATATTTATTAAAAAATGTATTTTCGGAGATCGTGATTAAGTAGCTGCCACACGTGTCTATCGATCTTTAGGTTAAGTAACGCTTCGAGCTGTCATCAATAGATGGGTCAATTAATCTGTTTGAACGGGCGCGTTAAATTGTGGATCCCTTTCATGTAAACATCTTTGGCAGATGGTACATGTAGTCAGGAGAGCGTGAAAGCCTGACGTACAGTTTTGCCAAGTGCTATTGATGTACCGATGATATAAGGTTGAGGACGTCAGATAAGCAGTCGCTTCATGCAAACACTCCATCCTATCAGAGGAGTCATAATTTTCAAAAAGTCAAATCCTTACACATATATTACTCAGAAACAATGATATTTTTGCAAAAATGACAGACTAAAAAACTCAAAGTTTAACCAACAACAATAAACCGAATATTACTAATTCAACTCCAGTATTCAGGACCCACCCTTCGATTCCCGTAAATAAACAACACATTTGACCTACCGACCTACTGGTCATTACTGTTGGCAGTCACGTTCCATACTAACATGGTATTGCTTCGACTGACGATACTGACTTCATGTTACTAGCCCTTATTAGGTAGGGATGGCCAACCATTGGTAAGTTTTGGGAATAATTGAGCGAAGCCATTTTTGCGGCGTCGAATAAACTAGATGGCGTTGTGTTCTGCGGTTGTGAGAGGGATCTAAGTCTACGTTATATGTTGTCAGTATAGACTCACTTAAATCTAGTTACTCCGGTTCTTTTTGGATTAATGGTTGGCCATTTTATGTTAAGACAAAATTTCACCGGTGTGCAGCACTGCACGGCACTGTGACACAAATATTTCTACTACTCGCTATAACAAATTGCGTGCGAACATTTCATAGCGGTGAAATAGAATCTTTACCGACGCTTACACATTTTTATTCACAACGCGTACAATTTTGGTGGAATCTCGCCAGTAGACTTGCATGTTGTAAAATTGCTGTTATTGCTTTCTTGACGCTACAACTTGCCATTATATTTTTTTATAAATTGCGTAGCTTTCACCCAAAGGTTCACCAACCCTGACACAAGGTATCAGGTACACGTATAAATTATTCTGTGCAAATGGCAGATGCTTTATGTAAGGGATCTTGTTTGATGATCGCACGTCTGAAAGGCCTTGTATCTTTCTTCAATGTGATTTATTTCTGTTTTTATCTAAATACTAGCTGTAGCTCGCGGTTTCACTCATGTTCTGGGAGAATTTCATCCTGTAATCATATAAAATATAGCCTGTGTCAACCGCGGATAGTAGAGCTGGCAACAATGAAAGATTTTTTCTAAATCGGTTCAGAAGTTTTGGAGTCTTTAAAGTATAATTAAAACTAAGTGTGTAACTGATCTCACGGATAAAAAATTTAAAAACACTATAAAATCCACCCTAATTAAAAAAGCTTACTATAAAATTCAGGACTTCGTTGAAGATAAAGATATATGGCGCTAACTCATCTCTGCATGTGTGGCTTCCCTGGCAATTAAACTACGTTTTTTCTTCTCCTTTTGTATTGTATAGATTTACAGTTTACCTTTCAGTTGCATTGTATAATTTTATCAGCCTACTATTGTTATGTAATACAATGTTTGTAAACATATTACTTTTTAAAAAGAGTGTCCATGGAGTTTCTTGCCGGCTCTTCTCCATGAGACCAACTTTTTGGAACCGTGCAACTAGTGTGACGTTTCATAGAAGCCTGCAAAGGCCTATTTGAAATAAAAACATTTGACTTTGACTTTGACTTTAAAAAAAGTTTCCTAGCCAGTTATATCAATCCTTTGAACATAACTTCTATAAACATTACAAGAAAGATTGATAAAAAATTGACACTGCTAGTTTCACAGGTCCCAGATAAAGTTCTAGAAAGCTATTTATCTGACAGCTCATGCCATAGAAAAGTTGTGAAAATTAAAAACGTTTATATGGCACTATCTGCCAGATAGCTATTTAGAACTCTATCTGGAATCTATTAAACTTGCCGTAAATCCTTCAAATTCAATATCTCTTTAAAAAAATCCACATAAAAAAAAACAATGTTGAAAGTGTCCCATTTTTTCGTACAACGGGTGTAACAAATAGTGTCATAGCGTGGTAATGGTTCCCATACGTCAGCACCGCAGTGTATTAGGCGAGGATTTACTGGGAACATTTGTATTGTGGTGGAAACTGTCTGGGTGGTTATATTTGAACACCTATGTTAGTGAAAAAGGTTTTCCTAAGTTGTATTTTCACTGACATTGAATAAACAATTTATCAGTTTAGCGTGAACTGTGAGATTGTTGGAGAGTTACCACGGCCCTCTAATATGAAAGATGCTCAAAGGAACATAGGTTTAAGTAAGTAATATAAGAGCCTAGAAAGAACGACGCATCTATAGGATAATCTTAAAGTTCACTTAAGCTTTATGGTCATGTAACAAATTATTACTGAACATAAATGGGTTACAAAAAACCGGCCAAGTGCGAGTTGGACTCGCGCACGAAGGGTTCCGTGCCATTATCTATGAAAAATGAACTTATCTATTACCTACAACTAGCAAAAATACAAACATCTTTCGGGCAGCAAAAAAATACTTTGTTTTTCATACAAATATATGAATAACAAAGTTATTATTTGCGGTTTCACACGTTTATTGTATGGGGACCCCCTTTAATATACATATTTTTTTAATTTTTAGTATTTGTTGTTGTAGCGGCAGCGGAAATACATCATTTGTGAAGATTTCAGCTTTCTAGCTATCACGGATTATGAGATACAGCCCGGAGACAGACAGACAGACAGACAACGTAGTCTTAGTAATAAGGTCCCGTTTTACCCTTTTGGTACGGAACCCTAAAAACATTACATTTAAAACTTTATATATCTAAACTATCTACAGTTGCGATTCTTGAGATTTTTTTTCAATGAATGTCTGTACACCCATTCATGCACTTATATAGGTACCTACTTATTTTTCAAATAAACTAAAAGAATGTAAGACGACAGCACATCAAGTAACATAATCTGTCAAATTTCTGCGATAGATTTTCAACCTTATCACAATAATAGAAGGTTAATGTTCGATTGGTAAAATTTGACAGATTCCAATAGGTTGACTTCCTGTCGTCTGTACATAACTATTAGATACAAAAACCCACATTTCAAGGTCTCGTTAAAAAAAGGAGCCAGACAGAATTTAAAAACGAAACAAAAATCTAAAAATACCTTCTCACACAAAACAATTACTTAATGAAACGTAAACACAGACAAAGAAACAATTTGTTCTATATTAATATCCTATTGCTTTGTGTTAGTAGTTCTGTGGGCGAAAGGTTATATTTTACTAAAGGTTAAAGTTACTTAGTAATTGAGATAATAGTTTCATGTTGGGTTAAAACTATCGACCTATACATTGGGTGCTTGAAATAGACAGATAATTAAACAAATACTGACAAATAAATACTACACAAAGAAAAACACCATGATAATCGTTATCATCGTATCTGACAAGCAATCTTCCAACGACGTTTGGATGGCAGTTGGTCTGTTTAACGCGCTTATCTCAGAAACTACTGGATCGATTTGAAAAATATTTCAGCTTTAGATAGCCCTTTTACTAAGAAAGGGTATAGCTGTAAGTCACGTTAGTGTTTTTTTCATCCGTGTGCGTGGAGTAGGTTCCAGATCAAAAAATACGCGGGTGAAATCGCTGACGGGAGCTAGACAAGTATAGACAGGCACCGTGATCAATTTGTCTGTTAAATTACCTCACACCAGTTTAGATACAATTAATCACTGCTTATTGACACTGAAAACAGTAGAACTCAATGTCAGAACACAAATACGTACAACGTGTAACTACCCAACGTATGTTTTACAGTAGATAGTAAAATCATTTCGCACAAAAGGCCTATCTACACCCAACATGAGCTACGCACCATAAAGCAGCATAAAGGTCGTAGCACACATATCACCTCAGAAAGTGATAATCAGCGCACTAACTCGAGCCGTTTAGTATCATTTGTATGAAGATAAAAGATAAAAAGTCATTATTATATTCAAAGTAGACTAAAAAACAGCACTTTTTGCAGGTTAATTTTTACAAAAGACAGGCCCAAAACGCCCGCCCTTCACCACTTTTTATGTGTTTTTGCTGGGAAGAAGTAATGGTGTAACAAACTCCCTAGCAACACAACTCTGTCTGTATGGTTTGAAGCTCCTTATTGCAGCACACACTTATCAGAAAAGTAATGTAATCATTGTGTGACTCATACGAAGAATAATTTTTATTCGGGTGTGGCAAATAGGTATCTCAGGTCGTGAATCTTAGGTGAAACCGTGGGCAAAAGCTGGTAGGTCAATACTAGATACTATACTAGCTAGTAGTTCAATCTGGTGAACTTTTTCCAGGTTGATATGTGTGCGACGACCTTAAACCTTCATAACGGCAGGTAGCACTCGCGCCATCTGGCGGTAACTGAAGCACTTAATTGTAACTACCGCAAACGTGTTTATGGTACATCGTAAAGTTTTTGCGCGCTCAGCGTTTTTAGGGTTGAGTAATCAGCATGAATATGAATTTTCTCGCTAAGCAGGTGAGCTTTAGTTTAGTTTTGCGAACTTGCAGACTAAATTCCATATCATTATGTATTCTTTAAGTATTTTTGCCAGATTCAACCCTTTCCTTATTGGAGCGTTTTGTTGCAGTGTTAAAAATAATGTACAGCTTTACATTCTCATTCTATTTACAACCCTAATAGCGCTTTCAGACCAGAGGATTTTCTACTTGGTTTTTACGAAAAAAGCTCATTACGTACCTGAATGGTACGGCACGGCACGGCACTGTGCAGCTGTTTTGAGGTAGCTGCAAGCTTGCTGTGACCCCTCCGTTGGCTTTTTATACTGACGTTATAAAATATTTTGTATGAGATACCTACAATTTAAAGGTCAAATTCAAACGACAACTTATTCGCTGGGTTAAAGCTGCGTCGAGCCGCGACGCGTGTATCGACAATCGCGAAATTAACCCACAAAAATGTATTCTTTTGTTTCTCAAATTCCTCAATATAAAGCAACAGGTCGTGACCCCTCAAACATTAACTTAACGTCTTTATCTGCGGCAAAATACGCAATTATTATTCCCGCATAACTTACTTTACTGCTAATTTTATCGCCAATACTGTCGGTATAGTCTCCGATACATTTTGATGTCTTCTGCCATTATTTTGTTATTTTTATCTGCTTATTAAACGGTTGGGAAGAAGTATTACACTCAAGGGTTTTATGGGAGATATCTTCGATGATAAATAAAGAGCCATCATTAATTGATTCGCTGGAGTATTTCTTTAAATTCGTACCAGCAAAAATATTTTCTTGTCCAAATGTGACCTTATTAATAACGATGAAAGGTAATTAATTTAATTCAAAATCTTCCATGGGTACCTTATTTCTATTTGAAGAATTCATATTTCTTTATTTAGTTAATGTATTTGGTCAGACTTTTGATTTACATCTCAGCATTCAACCTGTATCTCCGTGTTTATCTATACTAATATTATAAAAAGGAAAACTTTGTTTGTTTGTTTGTTTGGTTGTAATGAATAGGCTCAAAAACTACTGGACCGATTTTAAAAATTCTTTCACCATTCGAAAGCTACATTATCCACGAGTGACATAGTGAAACACGAGTAACATAGGCTATATTTTATCCGCGGGAAAACGGCTAGTGTAATACAAAACTAGTTAAAATATTCCCTTTTTTACAGCATTGATTTTTGAAAAGGATATTGAAGAATGTAATAGTTTTTCTCTCAGTCAGGTTCATCTTTTCCCTATTTAGTTTCCTTATACTATTGATTTGTTTCTCTGCTAGAGCAAATATAAACTGAATTATATACATAATATACACCACATCAAAATGCCGCAGTTTTACTGCACTTATCGGCTCCGAGGTTTTATTGCTAAATCTTTTCACAGTATAACGAACAGAAGTAAAAAGATTGTGCTTCTTAACAAAGACATTAATTTCATGCATATCTAAAATAAGTTAGTGAAAATATATGTCCCACTGTAGTGGAAGACTACTTAATGACATTCCTTATATAAAAGCAGAAATTCAAGAAATTTTACATAAAATCCGACTACAACACACCTTTACATCAAACACTTTTACACTTGTTGGCTGATATTACACTTACTAATTCCAATATCATCATCAGCCTATTTAGCGTCCCACTGCTGGGCACAGGCCTAATTCCAATAAATTCTGGAAAATTTAAGTGATTGGTATGCAACCGGACTGTTTGGTAAGTGCACACCCACCACCAACAAGACTAAATAGTTGGTGCAGGGGTATCAAAACAGCCCGATCAACTGTCGGCCGACTAAAAATATTTAGTGTGCAGGATAGCTAACTGCATCAAACCTGGAGAAATAGGAATGGCTACACCAGAAAAAACAAATCCAATCATACAACAAAAACGGTATATTAATTATTGACGTCAATACTCCAGCCACCATCAGACTCATAACCTCCTCTTAACCCTGTAGCAGCCGTAACTGGAGTAGTAACTGCAGTAGTAGTAGTCACAACTGTCGTAGTAGTCAAGTTTGCATCTTCACCAGCCTCTGTTGGTTCTGTCAATGGACCCAAGAATGTAGTTTTGGGATGACCAGCTTTCCCAACTCTGTATGTAGCAAGGAATTCGCCGAGAGGCGATTTTGTAGTTGTTGTAGTTCGGACGTGGCCTGTGTAGTATCCTGCCATCTGTGAATGAAGTTAGAGATTCTTGTTAAAATTGTTTTGCTTTTTCTTTGAACATATTCAAAGTACAAATATCGAATCTTTTAGAATCTTTCTATTCAAGAGCAGCAGCGTTATACGTCATGGAGATAGCAATGGATAAGCAAATAAGGACTGAGCTACATTCAAATCCGTACTCACAGATTCGCTGACAGATTCAATCCAGTCATTGTAGGCGCCAACTAAAGTGAATACTGTGGGAGCATCTGCAAAGCCGCAGACAGCTGGTCCAAACGAGATAATACCTACTAGTCGACCTGCCAATATCGCCGGGCCACCTGCATCATGCTAAAATGCAAAATCATTATTAAGAGTAACATTATTTATATCTTGAATCTTATCAAAGTTGCTGGCATTATTTTCGTTTACATAGTTTAAATTAACTGTCTAGCACGCCTTCATTTTAAGAAATTTTCAAAACATCTTTCATCCTTTATTACCTTGCAGGTTCAGCTGTGTTTTGACTGATTTGTTAGTTAGTTAGTTTCTGAGTTTGGTGAGATCTATAGTAATGAATGGTAAAATACTATGTAATGCTGGAATGACATAAAAATTTGGACTTACATCACAGGCTCCTTCACCGGTAGTAAGCGTGCCTGCACAAAACATAGTCTCTGTAATGAACTTACTGAAATAAAAGGATTAGGATTAGATCATACTTCTAAAATCATTCCTAAACACCACCAGATTTAAAGATTCTATAAATTTCGTTGATACTTACTCCCCATAAACTTCTTTACAGAAGGAATTGGGATACACAGGTAATACCTTCCTCTGCAAAAATATCGGCTCGTACGCCATCTTTTGTGATATCTATAAGAAAATTGTTTAAGGATTTTAAAAGAAAGATGTTAAAAGTAAAATTATAGGACTATAAATGCATGAAAGAACTAGCTATTTTGTAGATAGTCACCCAACCAGGACCTAACCCACTAAGGTTGCTTGAATCGGTTCAATTTCTCTTCAACAAAGGAACAACTAGTATAATCCAGGGTATATTTTGAAGGTAAAATAAATACCTTGGTAACTCCCCAACCCAGTAGTAAGACTTGTGATGTCGGTGCCGGAGTATGAGGCTCTGGTGAGATGGGGAGGCACTTTGTCAATACGTGGTGAGTGAAAAGTATCTGACGACGGAGACGTATCACTGCCAAGTTGCATTTTAAGGTCCTTGGGTTGTAGCCTGGGTGGAAGTACACCTGAGGATATGGATTTCCGATTTAGAACAGTCCAAGACTATATATAGTCCAAGATTATAAAGATGTTTTCAAATGACTCTTTTCTGATGGAAACTCGTTACTAAATCTAATGCTTTTTAAATCTTTAAATGATAAGTCATCTTCATTTCTTAAGCCTCTTATTTGAAACCTAAGGAATAAAGGTACTTGCAATTCTATTGGTGTTAATTTTAGGCCAGTAAGTGTAGCGTGAAATCATCTATCTAGATTGATCTAAAAGGCAGTTCTGGTACATAGATACTTACCATCAATACATCAATCATTTCACCTCCAATCCGACTGTGGTTGCTGCCAATCCTCACTTGTAATACTCGAGGATTTTCACGGAAGAAGCGGTTGTTATGCATCCTGAGAAATCACAATAGTTTATATTTGAAAAAAGTTATTAGTTGGACTCCATCGACGCTTGAACTGATCGCAGATTCTTAAAATCTCTCTTAAATAAAAAATTTAGGGCCCAGTTTCAGATGTTCCAGATAAAGTCCTAGATAACTGACAGAATAGATATTTTTTTAGTTTTGGTTACATTTCTATGCCATAATCTGTCAGATAGCTACCTAAAACTTTATCTGGAAACTGTGAAACTGGCCCTAAGACAATTTTATGGTGGTATATTCTTGGTAGTGATACTTACAACTGTAAACATGAAGCAGAAGTGATCATCAAATCCTTGGTATACAACACCGCTCCACACCAGAACCTGCCCATCAGGTGAACAGAAGCCATGAAAGGATAAATCCTGATGTTCGTTCTTTCTCCCCTGAATATCCGACGACCACTGAGCTTGTTCTCATGGTAATTCTTCATTTCATGTAACTCTTCTTGAGGATCTGTGGAGTAAAATATTTGATTAAAAACTGGTACAATACTGGTCAAATGTCTGACTTCTTTAAGAGGTTTATAAAAAGAAGGAAACAAGTGCAAATTCGATACTGAATCATATTGCCAAAATTTTAGTCTTATTCAACCATGGCATGTAATAAATCAACAATATCCAATTGAATGAATATAATTGTTTCAATTTATGAATCGTACCCCACAAATGACTATCATTTTTCTTCACTTTATGATCATCGTATGGTATTTCCCCTAACATTTTATCAACTACATCATTAATCTGTTCTTCATGCTCGTGCTGAGGAATCTCTTGCTGCATCATCCTTCGCGCAGACTTCACCAACTTCTTCCTTTGACCCTTTTCTGCTATGATCTTCATAATATCATCACGATTCATCTTTTCTTTCAACTTTAGGTACAAATTCTTCGTATCGTTAGCAAACAAAAATGTGAAATGATCATTCTCGTTAAGTGCTTGGTAGAAGTTGGTTTCATTTAATTTTGTTTCATTTGTAACGTTTGTTAGTACATCTGCTACCAACTTATGGTTTACTACATAGACGCCAATTGTATCGAGTTTTGCTTTGAGATCCTTGATTCTTTCTTTTTCATGGTCAACGCCGAGTAGATGGACCAATTTGTCAGATACATCGTACACTGTAATGTTATTTTCTTCAATCGGTGCATGTTGAATTTCATCTGTGGCTTTACTATATGCACATAGGAGTAGTGTAATACACAATATCAAACGCATCATATAGAAAAACTCGTTGTTATGAACTTATTGGCTGCAGTGTTTTATTGATATGGAATAATTTTATGAGTGTTAAATTTTTATTAGATTTATGGTATTGTGGGTAATCTTGAAAATGTCAATTGATTGTATTGCGGTATAGTAAATAGGTATTTACTTGTAGCAAAAATATAGTGCAGAGGGTGAAAATAAACGTCTAAATATATGCTGAAGAGAATGTAAAATTCTTAGTATTGAATCTGACAATATAAATGTATTTAAGTATATAATATCTGTAATGATATGTTATTTTCTGCGCAAATGTCGACTTTATTAGGAGTACGAAAACTTTTCTTACGTTTTAATTACTGAACCAAAAAAAGTTTTTCTATGAACTCAATCTTTGGAATAAAATTATTTGAGTTGTTAAGCGTCTTCATTTACTTGAAATTCAAAGTATTTCTTTTTGATATGACTTTAATTATTTTCACATCTTATATTTATGTAACTTGATTTTAAAATTTCTGATAAATAATGAAAGATATAAGGTATCAGCGTATTACAAGATAAACCTTGAAAATTATTTGTTATTCAACCCTACAGCTAAAGTTGACCCAATTTGGGTGAAGAACACACAGACCATGTATAAGTTCCAGCTACCTAGTAAATAGGAAATATAACTTTTGCCAAAAAAAAACTCTTTCACTTTTGGACGCTTCAACTCTCTTTTTACCCAGATAAACTTTCCAACACTGCACATACTAAAACCATAAATAGACACCATAACACAAATAACATTAGCTACTACACCAAATTGGAAACTTATGCCTATAATGAGGCTGTTCTAACCTTCGGCCCGAAGTCATCAATCAAGCTAGATAGCGCCCAAGTCAGGGCCGGACTTACAGTGTACCTAACAACTATTATGGGCCCTTAATTAGTAAATTTACGGAGCTTGAGACCCCAAAAATTTATACTGGTTCCTCACAGTTATTGCCTCCCTTTTTTTGTCGTCATACATATCCGGGAGTACCAGATTTTTACTGACAAAAATCCTGGAGCTCTATGTGTACTAAGAACTCGGTAAGTATCGGCCAATCCCTATAATTGACTCCAGCATACAATATAATATTATCCGTACCAAATGTCTAAAACAGTGCAGTAATTTATCCAATAAAGTTAAATAACCAAACCAAATCACTACCGTTTGACGCTGTTAAATCTTGAAAAGTAGATTACCAATTTTTATTAGGTATGCCTCACCTTAAAATTACGGAACAATATTTGTTACCCTTACTTTCCTAGTCCGGCCCTGTCAAGAAATACCTAAACTGGGAATCGAATTACGACCCGCAGAAAATCGAGCCTGCTAGACGGTTAGACAGGCTGATTATTTTTATTTAGGGTAATGGTTGAGCCTGCCTCGTTGGTCTAGTTGTCGCATAGCCGACTGCTGATCACGAGGTCTCGGGTTCGATTCCCGGGACGGGCCGAAATCGCTTTGTGGGTTTTAGAAACTTTCATAAAGCAGCCCGGAGTTGGAAGTTGGTGATTGATACACCCGTGCATCGGAGAGCACGTTAATGTCGGTCCTGCGCCTGATCTCTCTCCGGTCGTGTCGGATTGCCGTCCCATCGGGTTATGAGAGTGAGGGAATAGGGAGTGCACCTGTGTCTGCGCAAATGCTTGTGCACTATAATATGTCCTGCGCAGCTGGCTGATCT
>NWSH02000150.1:7952084-7967604 GCA_002382865.2 Heliothis virescens
TGAGATGTGTCAATGTAGTAGTTCAATTTCATGCCTATCAATTTTGCAAACGCGTCCTTAAATCATTATCTTTAACTAATTTTGAGTGTTTTTATATTACACATATTAAAAAAAAAACTATTGTTGCGTACTGATTTATTGTAAAAAATAATAATTTCTGAAGGTTCGCTCTCCTACTGAAAGGCTTGAATTAGTACGGTGACGATCCTTTACCGGGTTGGTATGTGTGCCATGACCCTAATCCACGTTCCAGTCACATAAGTTACAATGATTTGCATATACGATTTTTATGTAAGTCACAAATAATCTTAGACCAAAGAAAATGTTCTGTCCCTCTAAGCAGTAAGGATTATGAATACTCTAATTAATCAGAATTTTTATATCAAGTTGTAAACCTTTCCGCCCCTCAGCTACAAAGATAACATCTTTTAAACAGGCTTGTTATGAAAAACAAAAGACGTCTTTGTTTTGTTTTCAAAATGCGATTTTCTTTTGTTTTGTTTCAGGAGTTTTTAGTTAATGTTATGTACTTAATTTTAAGTTCAATAGGTTAATAGCTAATGGTGTGTCCTACGAGAGCGGTTTAGACGCAAGTGGAAAGCGGTGCTCTGTGACATGAAACAGCAGCCGATTTTTTTTTGAACTGGCCTACGTGACCAAAGGTACGTATATCTTTAAACTCGCTTCGCATCGCTTCGCGTTGGCATTGGTTCGGTCACGTAGGACATTAGGATATTTCCTATTAGTGTTATTTTTAAGAAACAATATTTGAGCAAATGAAAATACTTTAAAAGTTAAATACCCATAAAATATGGAAAAATAGATGCATACGTGCTTACCTTTTGTAGTGAATGGGAGAAATCTATCACCTGCGACCACCGTAATAACGGTAATAGCCTTATTCCATAGGTAAGATACGAAGGTACAATAAGGGAATAAGGCAGAAGGCAAACCAATTTCTCCAACCCACGGCTCCGCTTGTATTTCATAGTAATCACTCCGTCCATAAGAATGTAAGGTAGTTATAGACTATCTCATATTAAATGATTTTTCTTTTCTTGTTCGGGTAGTTTCTGTGATTAATGCAATGAAGCAAACAAACTGCAGTTTTTCACTCTTTGTGATTTTAGTTACTTTTTACAATAGCTAAGGTTTACTTTCATATAGTTCAATAAGCGATGTGAATAGATCAGGCGTAATCTATAGATACTAATATTATAAAGCTAAAGAGTTTGTTTGTTTGAACGCGCTAATCTCAGGAACTACTGGTCCGATTAGAAAAATTCTTTCAGTGTTAGATAGCCCATTTATCGAGAAAGGCTATAGAATAGTTTTTAGTTTTTATTGGGGTGCGCCGGGTAGTTCTCACGGGACGCAGGTGAATCCGCTGGCAGAAGCTAGTGTGTTATAATGGTATTATACCAAGAAAAAGTCATATCAAAAATTTCACCTTTGCGGAGATAGACCGGTGCAAAGAACTACCTATAAAAATTATTTAAAAGTTTCATCAAAGTGCTCCTTCTGACTTCCCTATATTACTACCGTACCCTCTAGGCCAGTAATTTGTCACTTATTGCACCTCATTATTCTTCGGCTTCCCTTTAGATAAGAATGGAAGTGAAAACTGACATTTTTTATTCCTATGCGTATAAAGCCTCCATGAGATATATGATCTAGTAGATAGGAATATCTAGGTCAAAGTCTTTCCTGTCTTTTTTTTTAATTTTGTAACAGATTTTTGTGTATTAATATTTAAATAATATTTTTAGCATTTTTTAGTTGCATACTTTGGTATGAAAAATTCACAAATAGCCTGTTTGTTAATAAAGTAACTACCTATATAATAAATCTATATGTATATTCTAAGTTAATAAAAATTACAATGTCATAATTAAACTTGAAAATAATTTTCAATCCATTTACAAACTTTCGCAAAAGAAATATTCGGGCGGATCACACACTAGCACATCTCATCTTAAGCATGTTATGGTTTTAAAACCACAATAAAAATGTCATTTTATTTGTGACTAAACCCATATATCTTTTACAGTTCTCCTCAAATAACTTTGCACCTCTAAAATCAGCCATTTACTGAGTGGCTCGTGGCTCGTGGCTAAGTAACAGCCGCATGGGTATATTGATTATAACTACTTCTGCGCAACAACAGGCTTGGCAGGCAGACCCGTTTAATGACTGTAGGTATATTAACTAAGAAAGCCGTGGAAAACAAATACACATAAATATATCAATTAAGAGGAACGTAATCACACACTACATACATTCCAATTAAGTTGTGCGTCTGTCCGTGTATCCAATTTGGTTTCGTTGCACGCCATATTTGTTTGTTTGTTACTTAGAGTATTTGATTAAATGGAATCGCCAAGTGTACAAATCTCAGGCGAGGCGAGGCAATACTACAAATTATCATAGCTCAATTATGTACTTTCAATCACCTTGGCATAAAGAGTTCTATGTTTTGGAAGGCATGATGAATTGGTGGGTCATGGCTGTCATTTAACATCTTTGGCAGTCGTTGCGGTTGGAAGCCGGAAAGTCTGATAATCAGTCTTATCAAGGGTTATCGGGTTGCCCGGGTAACCGGGTTGTGGATGTCAGATAGGCAGCCGCTCCATGTAAAACACCGGTTCTCAGCTGCGGTCGATTAGACTGGAAACCAACCCCAACATAGTTGGGACAAGGCTAAGCAGATGATGATCAATCTTGTATTTTCTATCACATCGTTATACACACGACAAAATTGACAAATACAAGCATAAAGTTAACGCAAACATGAGTACAGGCTGTAGTAGGTCAACCCGAATCTGTCAAATTTTACCAATCGAACATTACCCTTTCACAGTCGTGCTAAGGTTGAAAATCTATTGAAGTTTGACAGATTGTGGTAGGTTGATGTGGCATCTATACGTATGATCAATGCTGGCGTGGCGATCTCGTAACTTCTACAGAGGAAAAGCGTATACAGTAGGTTATATGCTCTTTTGTTTAAGACAATGACTGTTGTTGTTTTTTTTATATCTGTTATTTCAGTAAGGGGATAATATTTTCGGTTATTTGGCGTTGATGGGGCGGAATGAGAGGTAATTGGCTTGTTGGAATAAGGGAGAATTTGATTTAGGAGTATTGTATGTTGGGTTTGATTTAATTAAGAATTATTTAAGTTTGCTCTGGGTGATCTCGATAAAAATGTATTAGATTTTTCGTGTGATCTTATGTTCCGAGTTTTTTATCGAGATTAACTTAAAATCCCGTTTTTTTCCGTTCCCGAGGGAATTTTGGGAAATCCATTCTTAGCAAATGCCTTCGTCATAACATCTACCTGCATGCCAAATGTCAGCCCAATCTCTCCAGTGGTTTGGGCTCTGCGTTGATAGATCACTATGTCAGTCAGTCACCTTTGAGTTTTATACACGGTAAAATTTCATTTATTTTAAACCCTGAACCCCTGAAAAAAAAATTGTATTAGCCAATTGATTTACAACGGGAGCTCCAATTTTTTTTTTCATATTTCGATCTATGTTCCTTGGGAAAAGTTGTGTAGTTTGGTGAGCACTTTGACCTCCTTCAGGGTTTAAAACGAAGTTTTACCGTGTATATTTAGATAGATGTAGACCCAGTTCATTTCACATAGCAGTACTTCAGTAACCTGAAAGGCTTTAAAGCTCAAAGCCAAGGGTTTTATTCGTTGCAGACGTTTCTATCTTGTGCTGAAGCCTGTCGTGGCCAGGACATTTTGAAGCCTTTTGAGCTCAAAGAGTTTAGAAATGCTGCGTTTTTGTGACGGTAGTTATTTTAAGTTAAATATAGTAAGAGGCTTTTTTATATAGGTTTTTGGTCAACGTCTGTATTGGTACAGACGACAGCAGGTCAACGTATACGAATCTGTAAAATTTTACTAATCGAATATTAACTTTCCGTTATTGTGATAAGGTTAAAAATCTATTGCAGAATTTATTATTTGACAGATTGTGGTAACTTGATGTGCTATCGTCTGTACAACTTATGAAAAAAAATAGAAATAATTATTGCAATGTCAAATTACCAACCCAAAAAATAAGTTTATTGTATGTAAAAGTTTTTTTTTAACACAAAACATTCTACTAAAAAATTGTCACAGTGAATTCCTGGTATAAAATCTCAAAGAGGAGTTTCATTAGCTAGAGCAAGTCACATAGCTGGGAGCTACCAAGTAATGAGGTAATTACATGAAGTATACAAGCATACAAATATTTCGTCTGACTGTACGACATTGTATGCAACATACAGCTTCATTAAAAGTAAAAACGCAAAATGTATGTATGTATTTTTGTGATAAAATAAATATATTGAAATTCTGAAAACTGAATTTAAAAATCAGAGCAGAACAAAATTTTTCTTTTTTAAAAATAGCCAGAGTAATATTATAAAAATACTATTTCCAATTTGGGAACTGCTTCCCGCACCCAGACAAAAACAGGCTATAATTATGTTAGTCTATTTTATTTACCATTAATTATTAGTTTTAAGAAGAAGCATATTATGTATAAATTGTTAACACATAAATATAATCAAGATAAGGGAGAGCGGCCTCTCCTGGCACAAGTGTTTTCACACTTAAACGGAAAGCTCAACCTCAATATTGTTCAACCAACTTTTATGTAATAAAGAATATTTAATTTAATTTAAATTTAATGTATGTATAAGCCAACAAACATATCAACATCCTTACAAACCTTTTCATTTGTAAAATAAATAGGACTGGATATGAATTTGGCCTTAAAAATGATGCGAACTTAGAAAAAATCCAGTTGAAAAGTATTTTTAATGTCCCGTCTCAATTTGTCAGCGTCACATAACTCGCAGCAAACGGAGCTACGTTAAAAACAACAGCTTTGTAATTTATATGTTTAATTTGTTAACTTTGTTTGTTTCTTTTTTAACCCCCGACGAAAAAAGAGGGGTGTTATAAGTTTGACGTGTCTGTCTGTCTGTCTGTCTGTCTGTCTGTCTGTCTGTCTGTCTGTCTGTCTGTCTGTCTGTCTGTCTGTCTGTCTGTCTGTCTGTCTGTCTGTCTGTCTGTCTGTCTGTCTGTCTGTCTGTCTGTCTGTCTGTCTGTCTGTCTGTCTGTCTGTCTGTCTGTCTGTCTGTCTGTCTGTCTGTCTGTCTGTCTGTCTGTCTGTCTGTCTGTCTGTCTGTCTGTCTGTCTGTCTGTCTGTCTGTCTGTCTGTCTGTCTGTCTGTCTGTCTGTCTGTCTGTCTGTCTGTCTGTCTGTCTGTCTGTCTGTCTGTCTGTCTGTCTGTCTGTCTGTCTGTCTGTCTGTCTGTCTGTCTGTCTGTCTGTCTGTCTGTCTGTCTGTCTGTCTGTCTGTCTGTCTGTCTGTCTGTCTGTCTGTCTGTCTGTCTGTCTGTCTGTCTGTCTGTCTGTCTGTCTGTCTGTCTGTCTGTCTGTCTGTCTGTCTGTCTGTCTGTCTGTCTGTCTGTCTGTCTGTCTGTCTGTCTGTCTGTCTGTCTGTCTGTCTGTCTGTCTGTCTGTCTGTCTGTCTGTCTGTCTGTCTGTCTGTCTGTCTGTCTGTCTGTCTGTCTGTCTGTCTGTCTGTCTGTCTGTCTGTCTGTCTGTCTGTCTGTCTGTCTGTCTGTCTGTCTGTCTGTCTGTCTGTCTGTCTGTCTGTCTGTCTGTCTGTCTGTCTGTCTGTCTGTCTGTCTGTCTGTCTGTCTGTCTGTCTGTCTGTCTGTCTGTCTGTCTGTCTGTCTGTCTGTCTGTCTGTCTGTCTGTCTGTCTGTCTGTCTGTCTGTCTGTCTGTCTGTCTGTCTGTCTGTCTGTCTGTCTGTCTGTCTGTCTGTCTGTCTGTCTGTCTGTCTGTCTGTCTGTCTGTCTGTCTGTCTGTCTGTCTGTCTGTCTGTCTGTCTGTCTGTCTGTCTGTCTGTCTGTCTGTCTGTCTGTCTGTCTGTCTGTCTGTCTGTCTGTCTGTCTGTCTGTCTGTCTGTCTGTCTGTCTGTCTGTCTGTCTGTCTGTCTGTCTGTCTGTCTGTCTGTCTGTCTGTCTGTCTGTCTGTCTGTCTGTCTGTCTGTCTGTCTGTCTGTCTGTCTGTCTGTCTGTCTGTCTGTCTGTCTGTCTGTCTGTCTGTCTGTCTGTCTGTCTGTCTGTCTGTCTGTCTGTCTGTCTGTCTGTCTGTCTGTCTGTCTGTCTGTCTGTCTGTCTGTCTGTCTGTCTGTCTGTCTGTCTGTCTGTCTGTCTGTCTGTCTGTCTGTCTGTCTGTCTGTCTGTCTGTCTGTCTGTCTGTCTGTCTGTCTGTCTGTCTGTCTGTCTGTCTGTCTGTCAGTCTGTCTGTGGCATCATAACTCCTGAACGGATGCAGTGATTTCAATTTAGTTTTTTTTGTATTAAAGGTTACTTACGGGCGAGTGTTCTTAGACATGTTTGATCAAAATCGGTTGAGCCGTTTAAAAGTTGTGGGGGTAAAAGTGGGGAGATGAATCGAATGTCGGCAAATATCAAGTATACTGATATCGAGTATATTATTGATGGGGTCTCAAATAGCTTTGTATATTAAAATACCTACTTGTACCGACCGACCCACCTACCTATAAAAAGAATGAAATAAAAATTAAATTAAAAATTTAAAAAACCCCCGACACAAAAACTTAATTTCCCTTTAAAAAGTAAAAAATAATAAAAAAATACGTCGCGTTGGGGGACCGCTCCTAAATAGATGGGCATGTCATTAAGTGTAAGTAAGAAATAATTAGGAGCGGTCCCCCAACGCGACGTATTTTTTTATTATTTTTTACTTTTTAAAGGGAAATTAAGTTTTTGTGTCGGGGGTTTTTTAAATTTTTAATTTAATTTTTAAAGCTTTATATTTTTTGAGATAAGGGTATTGTGGTTGAATTGTGTGGCCGCGGTTTTACTGGCAATTAGTAAGGCAGATAAATGGTTGTATCTTTAGATATTATTTGTGAAACAGAGAATGACTAGCTTTTCCCTAATTGTTGCTGTATTTTAGTTGTACCCATATCCCGCATCTGTAATAAGCAGTTAATATCCTTTATCCTACTACCCACTAGGGCCAGAGCCTGCCGGGGCTGCGGGTTGTTCGAAAAAGTTACTGCAACCCTGGCACACAAAATGCTCCCGAAGGAACACGGTGGGTTTTAGTCAGTAAAAGTCTGACACTCCCTCACGCTATCACCATCAGGGGTCATTTTGATGATTTCCCATAGATAAAAAAATATATAATTATCCTTTACACTACCTGTGTACCAAGAATCACTACAGAGAAACAGAGTTAGTCACGCATTTATACCGAAAGTTACTCGGTCTTCTAACAGAATCATTTTATACTTTTTGATTTTTGTGAAAGAAAAATTCATCATTAATTGCTTTAACATGAATCGGGCGGGTTTTGGCTTTTGCAATAAAATTGAATGCTGTGGTTTCAGGGAATTTTAATTTTTATTGCGCATTTGTTTTAACAGAAGCATATAAAAAATCGGCTGCTGTATAAAGTTATACATTTTTATCAAGTGCTATTACTTATTTTTAATTTTTCTATTAAATTAGTAAAAAGTAATCAAAGGCATTATTTTCATTGTACTTTTTGCGCTTTCAAATTTCTGTACCATATATAAAAAAGGCCACTTCAAAAATATTGAAAAGCAAAAAAAAATTTTTTTTTGTTGACTCAGTTTAGAAATTCTATAGGATACGATGGTCTTATGACTTCTAGAAAAGTCGGTGGCGTACATTGAACCTATAATTTTTTTTAAGGGTCTGTTTTCCTCGAGTTGTTTCCCTCCTCTTTTATTCAGTCATTGGTGTCCAATACATACATTGCTAAGAAGAACCTTATTTTGCTGTGATGGTTGTACCATTTCTTTTCCATAGTCCTTAAATTTATCAGGATTTTACAAAGCTGAATTTATTCAATAGTATTTATTGTAGGCTTACTACAATGTAGCACTGAACGCCAGAAAAAGAAAGACGGTTATTTTTTCCAAAATCCAGGTACACAAATGGGCATTTCAGATCCATTACACAGCCCCATTGTTATTCTGTACCTCGAGCTAGGCCTTAGAGCATTTATCCAACTTGAGGTGCTATTGCCGTGTCTTTCTCAATACCAAAGGTATGAGACCACCGCTCTTACTGGCGTGTATATGTGTGTGTCAAGTTTGTATACTTGCGTTTGTAATTTTTTGTCGTGTGTATGCGTAACGGTGTGATTGATAGTGCATGAGTGTGCTGTCACTATTTTTGCATTGCATTGGCTCCGCGCTTAAACAGGCAGACTTTCTTCGTATAGAGATTTGTGCTCTTGGAGATTACGGTAACTTCAGTGCTGTAAATTCTAGTCACAAGAAGTACCGAGGGTCACTTTTTTAGATACCTGAAAAAGAAACGAACTGTACGGGTTCATAAATTATATGGAATTACAAACGCGTACCTAATGTTCAAACAGCCTCGTTGGTCTAGTGGTCGCATAGCGCGACTGCCGATCACAGGTCTCGGGTTCGATTCCCGGGTCAGGCCGAAATCGCTTTGTGGGTTTTAGAAACTTTCACAAAGCAGCCTGGAGTTTGGAAGTTGGCGGTGTAACACCCCCGTGCCTGGGAGGGCACGTAAAGCCGGCGTCCTCGAATGCTACTCAGTAGCAGTCGTATATAAATCCACGTCAGAGGCCGTCAGGCGGATTTGAGAAAACTCTGACACTAGGGCTTGTTAGGTGATTAAACCTGCAGCTCACTCGATAAGAAGAAGACCTAATGTTCAGGTTACATTATAATATTGTCCTCCTAGCGTCAGCTGGAATTTTTAAATTGTAGTACTTTTTAGGGTTCCGTAGGAATTCAAATTATTATTATTTATGCAGCCTTTTCCCAACCTATGTTCGGATCGCCTTTTAGTCTCTTCCAGTTATAACCAGATACGGTGTTTTACATGAAATAATTGCCTATCTGACCTCCTCAACTCAGTTATCCATGCAACCCGACAGCCCTTTGAAAGATTGATTGTCAATTTTTGGCTTCTGACTACCTGTAATGACCGCCAAAGATGTTCAAATGACAGTCGGGACCCACCAATTTAACTCTATTATACTAAACTCGTCATGACAAGATGGTTCCATCCCCGGAGCGACCGCGCCAAGCGTTGCTTAACTTTATCATCGATCGACCCGTGCGAAAAGCTAAATAAAATATTGTCACATTATTTATTTTACCTTACAAAGTTTGTTCATAAACTTTTACATTATCTTCATCACCTACTGAACCTTACTCAAATAATACAAAGCAGACTACCTCAAAAAAATTTACAACAGCAATGAATATGTAAAATTATGAAAACTGTCTGTTTTGCTTAACAAATTACCGCGTAAGGCAATAAGCTGCAAACTTTGAAATGTTCATGTTTTATTTAAAGGTGCTCCCTCACTGTAGCTGCATGATAAAGTTATAAAGAGTGTACAATATTTGGAAAGAACTGAACATTATAAAAAATCACATTTAATGAAGTAATTTTTAGCAATATATTCAAAAGTGATTGTTTGTCTTATTATGCTCGTCTTAAACGTCTAATACTCTCTCTCTCTCAAACCGGAGAGATTTGCCCATACTCACCGCGCTGGGCACGCGTGTTGGAGAGCGCAGTATTTTAGCTTCGGAAATGCCAAGGCATTTAATAGGTAACCTATTTGCCATTTGGTTAGTTTTTCATAGAACAAAACGTAAACAACTTGTATAAAAAACATGAAAATAACTTGAAAACTGTGGAAAAACATTTAAATTTTTCTTTTCAGTGATTGCCAAAAGACACTAATGCTTTTAAAGAATAACATTGATAAATGTCAGATTTTTGATATGTTTGTGTTGTATAACTCACTCCCGCTGATACTTCAGAACAACTGTGCACAAAACCTATTCTTATATTCTAGTGAGGCATCACCTTTACTTTCAGTTTTCGAGTTAACCCCATTTATTTCATCCGAGCGTTCGCCAATTAAATAAATACCTTTGGGATCACATACTATCCTTTGTTCGCGATGAAATAATATGATATATTATACCGCATTATTTTGTTACTTTACGATGTCCGAGCTTTTGTTGGAAAAAAGGATATTTTATATTGTACCTCTGATTGGTTTTAAGGCAATTTAATTTTTAAATTGAAGTAGAGTTTTAAAATTGGTTAAATTTTGACTATCTGTTATTTTGCTTACTAGAGATAGAATTGTGACATCAGCCCCTAACAAGTAGTGTCGAATTCTTATGTCTTGTAACCAGATCAATAGATAGATAGGTTATTGAAATCCATTGTAACACTGAAACAATCCCTTTGAAGTTTTTATTTCCTCTTACCATTATTTATTTCACTTTTATTGAGAAAAAATAATTATTTTTGGCAAAAAAAAACATTGAACTTACAACTGGTATAGCTAATACTATGGTTTTACTTGCATCATCATGCAGAAATCATCAAATGACTCTTTCCGTGGGTGCAGCGTAAAGGAGTCAGACTTTTACTGACTAAAACCCACCGTGTTCCTTCTGGAGCCCTTTGTGTACCTCGGCCGCGGTAACTCGCGCGAACACAGAGCTGGCAAGCTTCAACCCGAATGACCTAACTGGGAGTCTACTTTATTTTATTATACCTAGCTCTATATCGAATATCATACGACAAACTTACTTACAAACTCAAAAAATTGCTTCTACATTTTTAATTTTAGCAACGAAGTAAGGATTTTACAAAAATTCAGTGCAGCTACAATATTTTTTCGAAAAACTCATCCAGTGTACTGTATAATCCAATTTGCCGTTGTTTTCACACTCCGAATACAAAACAAACATAGGTTACGCCACTACAACAGATGACACATCGCCGCATCGCCAAAAAGTCGACCCATTTGCTTTTAATGGATAAGTAAAGTGAGGCGCTGCGATGTGGACTGTGTGACGTCATTGGCGTGACATAACACCATTGTGAAGTTATCCTTCCTAATATTGTAAATTGCGAAAATTAGATTTTATTACGCTAAAACCGCTGAACCAATTTAAATGAAAATTAAATTTTCAAATATTTTAATTGCAAGTCTCTTACATATTTTTATCTCTACATGATTATGATCAATTATGATATACTTCATGTTATTTGCTGCCAAATATTTTTTCACCAGTTAAACCAAAAAATTCCACACTAACATAACACAGTTCAAACTGCGAACCTCCTTTTTTTGAAGTCGGTTAAAACATCCAACTTTAAAACAGCACACAAACTATTCTAGAAACTAAGACATTCCAACTTTATACTCGTGTAACTTGTATTATTGTACCCATTGCAGCTCAAGAATAACTCTGTCTTGCCAAAAGTATGCAAATAACGAGTTACCAACTTTTACATCTGGGGGGTTTGCTTTATTCTTAGGTATTTTACTAGTACCTATATTATGTTTAAATGTCTTTATTCTTACTAATATTATACCTGAGTTTGTTTTAAGTAAGCGTATGTTACAACGACCGGTGAGAGATCAGATCAGTCCCATCGGGATATGAGAGTGAGGGAATAGGGAGTGCATCTGTGTCTGCGCAAATGCTTGTGCACTATAATATGTCCTGCATTCTCATGGAAGGAGATCAGCCAGCTGGGCTGATCTCCTTCCATGAGAACAGCCGCCGTGGCCGATAATCGGCTAGGATGCCATCATCATCGTGTTACAACTAACTGGTGTGAATTGGCCGTGTAATCAAGCAGCTAGCCATTTTACTGAAAAACGTCGTTCAATCACTAGTCTGGTTTTATAATTGAACTAGCTAAGGAACCGGTTTCACTCGTTCGAAACTACTTCCCGTACACGGATAAAATACATATATGTAGTTTATGTTACTCGGGAAAAGTGTAGCTTTCCAGCAGTGAAAGAATTCTTCAAGTCGGTGTAGTAGTTTCGGAGCCTTTAGAGTACAAACAAACAAAAAATGTTTCCTTGTTGCTCAAAATGTTCAACATGATTCAAAAGTTACTGTACAGTTCAAGTATTATACACATGATAAACTCCCAAACCACCCATAAGTATGCAGCTATCTAGTTCAAAAAGTCACTCAAAAACTTGGTTCCTAATGGATGCAACACTACTGACATCATGCTGCGTCACCCATTCAGACGAGCTCATCTAATGGACGGGACGTGTACTCCACATCAAGTTACCACAATCTGTCAAATTTTTGCAATAGATTTTCAACCTTATCACAATAGAGGTAGGTTAATGTTTGATTGGTAAAATTTTACAGATTCGGGTACCGTGACCTGCTGTTGCCTGCACAATAGCGTCAAGCTTCAATGGACAATAGACGCTCGCTTTTGACGTCAGATATCGGTCATTTTGGCAGTTTTTAATTGATGTTTTGGGTTTGTGGGTGCTCAAATCTGTGGGCGTGGGTTCGATTCCAGGTCAGGTAAGTAAAAATGTGACTTAGAAGTTATAATATGTGCCTTCTAATTATGTCTTGGACATTTGTAATGAACGAGTAATGAAAGAATTAAATATATTTTCCGGAAAACTGAACGTCTAGTCGTAAATAACCAATACACCTTGAGCAAAGTAATTAACGCTCATTCCTTCTCTGTATGAGAAGAGACCCGTGTCCTGCAATTATAAATAGAATACCAATTTTCATAAAAAGCCGTTTAATAGTGAAAAGTGTTTTAAACGATCACAAGCTTAACACTTTTAAGTGTTGTGAAGAGATTAACAACTCAGATAAGGAAATCTAATTGTAAATAACTAACAAATTCACCCAGTCTTTCAACATAAGAAAATGAATATAAATCCCGGCTGACACAAACAAACATACTGACAAAACTCATTAGATTCAGTGTTTACATCGTGTTCACACAGACACACATTAATATCGGCCGTTATCTCCTTAATTTGCTATAATGTTTGTCCCGGGAGTTACTGGCTAATAATTTTGTAGCCATCTTGTAATTGGGTAAGCCCTTAGGGAGCTCGTGGTTAAGTAAAGTAATCTCTCTCCGGTCGTGTCGGATTGCCGTCCCATCGGGTTATGAGAGTGAGAGAATAGAGAGTGCACCTGTGTCAGCGCAAATGCTTGTGCACTATAATATGTCCTGTGCAGCTGGCTGATCTCCTTATACGAGAACAGCCGCCGTGGCCGGCAATCGGCTAGGACGGACGCCATCAAAGTAACAGCCACAAAGGCCGATCGATTATAAGGTTGAGCTTGGGATGGATTGTTTATATATATTAAAAAATATTGTATATATTAAAAAAGTAATTTATTTAAAGTAGGTTGAACATCAGCACTTTTAAGGCCAAGTTTACAAAAGACAACCCACGAAATTCCCAATCACAAGAATCACATAAAGCAGTCGGTTTAGGGTCGGCTTCCAGTCTTTCCGGTTGCTGCTGTTTACCAGTGTTTCATATGGAGCGTCTGCCTATCTGACCTCCTCAACCCGATACTCCTTGGTAATAATGGTTTTCAGACTTTCTTGCTTCTTACTACACGACTATCAGAGATGTTCAATTGTCAGCCAGAACCCACCAATTTTCCGAAATACGTATTTACTCCTCATAAACTGGTCACCCATTCATTGAGTGACCGCGTCAAGCATTGCTTAACTTTGGTATCAATCCACCCGTGTGGCCACGATCTCTTCATGGGTAGATAAGATCATTGAATACATAATAGGTTTTTATCAACGTACTTGAAATCCCTAATACAGTGTGATATTTAGATTTCACTCTCACCCAGATAACTCACTGCTTAAGCAATGAGCAATTAATTCATTTAATTAGAAAAAAGATCGCTGTTCTTAGTGACTGTGAAATAAATGCGTTCTTTAATGTATAGCTTTGTGAATTTAAAATGTTCGGCATAATGAAGTGTTCGGCAGTCGGCATTCGGCTTTCGGCTTTCGGCCCTCGGCTCTCGGCCTCAATTCCTGCTTAATACCTTTTCAATATTAAACGCAGTCATTATCACCTGGTGCTGGAATATCTTGAATATATTAATATTTTATAGTAATGGCCACTTTTTTAAAGGTCCTATTTCCTATTGGGTTTCAGTTTGACTTTTTATATCTATACTAATATTATAAAGAGGAAAACTTTGTTTGTTTGGTTGTAATGAATAGGCTCAAAAACTACTGGACCGATTTTAAAAATTCTTTCACCATTCCAAAGCTACATTATCCACGAGTGATATAGGCTATATTTTATCTATACTAATATTATAAAGAGGAAAACTTTGTTTGTTTGGTTGTAATGAATAGGCTCAAAAACTACTGGACCGATTTTAAAAATTCTTTCACCATTCCGAAGCTACATTATCCACGAGTGATATAGGCTATATTTCATCCGGGTACGGGCAGTAATTCCCACGGGATGCGAGTGAAACCGCGGGAAAACGGCTATACTTAATAATTGTCTGAAATGTATATTCCGATATTAAATTTCATAATTTTCAGTGTATAATACTTAAATTCTGGCTGCTTACAGTAACTATCTATCCTAAAATAAAACTATTTGTTTGTCTGTCAATTTCTTTTAGCAGTAACCGATATTTCAACTAAAGTTTACTAGAGTGTCCCAATGCACATTATTTTTGCCATTAAAATCTCAAAATTATTTTTATATGTCCTTGACTTTACACTAAATATTTCGACGAAAACTCTTCGGCATCAAGATAGCTATTTTTATAATCTTTCATCCCTTAAGTGGTAGGTGGCCGATATAAAGTTACATTTGGGCACCTTCAACAGTGATATTTTTGCAGACACCATTGTTCAGTGACCTTTAGAAGTCGGGCCATAAGAACAGCGAATTAGCTACCAATATACAATGCTTTATTCTATTGGCTCGTGGATGGGTGACCATCTTGTCATGACCAGTTCCTCCATGTATTGGAAGGGACATTCTATTCTTGGGTCTCAGATAGCCACACTTGTCACTTATACATTTTTGAAAGTCGTTGCGTAGTAAGCCAAAATTCCGACAGCTAGTCTTTCATAGAGGTATCGGGTTGCCCAGGTAACTGGAATGAGGAGGTCAGATAGACTGACACTAATGTCCCGTTAGCCTAGAAGCTAAACAGCGACATACTTAATAAAAGACATGCTACATTTTACCCGGTTTTGCGAAATGGTGTTACATTTTTACTGGTATATAGAATTTGAGAAGTTAGGGTCGTTAGAGTTAGGCCGTGACGATTTACGGCCTTTCCCAATAACCTATCTAACTCTGGATTTGCTACCAGAGATAGGAATTTGACATAACTTGTATGGGGCTAATGTCAAAATTCTATCACTAGTAAGCAAATCCAGAGATAGACAGAATATTGATTTCCGCAGTTAGAAGCTTGGCTACATAAGATCTGATATTTTTTTCACAGGGCAAACCTTATGTAATCGTCTTGTCAACATTTTATATTCCATGTTTTTGGTGGGTTGTATTTTATTATTTTCAAATTCGACAAAAAAAATACGCATTTCTTTCTACAAAGTCACCGATGCC
>NWSH02000150.1:7968227-8040518 GCA_002382865.2 Heliothis virescens
AGGTAACTGGAATGAGGAGGTCAGATAGACTGACACTAATGTCCCGTTAGCCTAGAAGCTAAACAGCGACATACTTAATAAAAGACATGCTACATTTTACCCGGTTTTGCGAAATGGTGTTACATTTTTACTGGTATATAGAATTTGAGAAGTTAGGGTCGTTAGAGTTAGGCCGTGACGATTTACGGCCTTTCCCAATAACCTATCTAACTCTGGATTTGCTACCAGAGATAGGAATTTGACATAACTTGTATGGGGCTAATGTCAAAATTCTATCACTAGTAAGCAAATCCAGAGATAGACAGAATATTGATTTCCGCAGTTAGAAGCTTGGCTACATAAGATCTGATATTTTTTTCACAGGGCAAACCTTATGTAATCGTCTTGTCAACATTTTATATTCCATGTTTTTGGTGGGTTGTATTTTATTATTTTCAAATTCGACAAAAAAAATACGCATTTCTTTCTACAAAGTCACCGATGCCCAATGGACCTCCAAACAGCTAATGAAGAACTGAAATCCAAAGCTTTTGTTTGTATTTCTTCTTCGCTCCAAACTTGGACAGAATGACTGGAATCTTAAAGCAGTTTAAACCTTTGTTCTCCTGGTACACTTGATAGTTTCTTTGACAATCAGCTGGGGTTTTTATACTGAGAATAAAATGTTGGTATAAAAATATCACGATATTTTTCTTCTAGTTTTTGAACTTGATATTTTTCTACTAGTCTTTGAACTTATTGCTTCAACATGTCTCAATATTTTTTTTTTTTGGCAACGGAAAATATGTTTAATTCTTTTTATTTTTCGCAGATTTCCTGCTTCGAGATAGGCATATAATTAAATTGAATAATGCTATTCGTATAAAATCAAATGAGGACACATAAAAAATACTTTCCAAGCTTTTTGAGATCTATTAAAAAAAGAAGGTACTTATTCATTTAAAAATTTAAAAAAATCTTTTCAATCACGCTCACTTTCTGGCCTCAAGAACGAAATGACACAACAAACTTACGTAAAAGCGTTACCTATGTACATTCATACCTTACCAGACTCACCAAATGCCTAGGAATGATGATTCAGGTAACTTACAGTTATTACAGACTAGGTTTACCTGCGTTATGAAGAAAATGTAAATAAAGACTATTCTTAAATCTCTGTATCTCTAGTTTTATATGTACTAATCTTATTAAACTTAAGAGTATCTCTTTGTTTTTGCATGAACGCGGTAATATCAGAAACTAATGCACCAATTTACAAAATTACTTTTTAAAAACATTACACATTAAAATTATGTTTTAGTTACATTTTTAAATAGCCCATTTATCGAGGAAGATTACAGGCTAAACTACTAACGAAAACTAGGAAATCGGTATTCATATAAATATGGAAATCCTAACAGATTTACTGTATTTTTACTCGTAGTAAATAGTAGCTTAGTCCCGGGGGTTTACCTGCATTATCACATACATCCCAACATTTTTTTCTTAAATCCATCACTGTTAGGTCTATTACATAATAAACATTAGAAAAAATGTCAAAATTGATTTGGTTATATTTATGTGAAAACGTGACAAACAGACAGTAGTTTCACATGTATAATATTAGTAAGTAGATAAGTATTTGCTTGCCGACAAAGTTTTTCAATTTACCTGTTTGCCGAACCGAAACGTGGGACGTAAGTTTTTATATTATGGTTTTTCTAATAGCGGGTTAGGAAATAGAAGTAAAAGTATTAGGATTTTGACAGTTTGCAAATTGAATTACCTACTTATTTGGTTAGGTTTAACTACTTATTTACTTAAATAGGGCATTGACCTCACTGCCTTTCTAATCTTTAGATTATTGAATTTTGAAAATGTGTTTGTTGCAATCTGTTAATAATTTCAGGGTCAGATTAAAAAGCTTAAGCTGATGAGTTTCTTTGTTTGTTTGATCACACTTATCTCAAGAACTACTGGACCGAATTGAAAAATTCTTACAATAGCAAGACAGCCCATTTATCAAGTAAGGCTATGGACTTACTTGTACCCGAATGCACGAAGTACTCCCACGGGCTACGAGCAAAACCCGGAAGCAATTTCCAAAATAAATATGATAATATTTTGTTTACCTGATGTCGAATTCGGGCAATTTGTCTGATACACTGAAAGCAATTCCATTTCCCTTGAGGCTTCATCTTAAACCTGCAAGATGCTGGCTTGGGTTCTCAATAACTGAACGAGACGGTTCGTTGGCTCAAGATGCGGTGAAGTGGGTCCCACACTACCGAGACATTTGTGTGTGAAGCTACGTAAGGTTAGTGCTTGAGTTGGCTTTGTGAACATGCGAATTTGTGGAATACTCTGGTCATAATATTTAACTATACAACTTACGGTAATCGTCTTAAAATTGTTTAGTCTCTGACACTTGCATGTCTTCCTGACCTGTTCCCAATTTTATTTGGGGTCGACGCAATATGTTTTTTGGTTTCATTACTCCTTATCACTCGTCATACTGATATTCACTATTTCACTATTCAATGTTGTAAATTAAACCTAATTTTTTTTACAAAAACAAAAATATAATATTAGGTCATTGAATTGTGTAATTGCTAGCTTTACTTAGCTAAAGATCGAGATTTTTGAATCTAACGTTCAACTGTCATGTATCCAACAAAAAAAAATGTATTTTTGGTGATTTGTTAACCTTACTCGCTCTGTTGTGATTCCATTTAGATGGCTGTCGTTCAAACACATTGTCATGTGCTAGTGTGTGATCCGCCTAATCGATTCCTCCTACGATACAATCATTGATCGAGAGGTCAAGAGTCCTTAATAATAGGACGGAAAGGGTACCTTTATTTTCCTCCTTAAAAACTCAACATAAACAATTGAATATAGCCAATATCTTTACATTAAATTTTAGGAATTTATATTAAATTTTCAAACTGGAAGCAAATTAAGAAGTGTTATTGTTTTGGTTAACGGTTTAATAAGTGAATTGATTTTGTTAATTAATTTATAGATGTTTTTGTTGATGGATTTTGTTTGGGAGATTTTATTTAGATGGCTTATAATGATCATTGGTAGGCCTATACGATTAAAAAATATAATATTAAAAAGTTTACTTTTCGCTTTTAGCGCTTATTTCAATAACCACTGGTCCGTTTTTGAAAAATCTAAGTATCAGATAACCCATTCATTGATGAAGGCTATAGGTTATTTTTCATCCAAGATGCGGGTGAAACCATTACTCATATACACATCAAAATAACATATAGATAGGCTACTTTTACCCGAGTGTAGGCAGAAGTTCCCTTTGATCCCGAGGAAAACCGAGAGCAAAGGCTAGTCAGACCATACTAGATTAATTTAAGAACCTATAATCCAAGTAAGAACGAAAATATCTTACAAGATTAGCACTTGAGAGACATTGCTGCAATTAATATATTTCTTAAAATTATATTGCTCTCGTATATCCTCCTACGACATTAGATTGATGAGCTTCGAGTAAGCCACGTTAATCTCTGGATTAAGTGTTAAACAGTGTTTAAGAGGTAAAAATATAGTATATTGGTTTTAAGAGCAATTTTAGATGGATTAAAGCACGTTTGGTGGGTTGGCAAGGTAAATCTACAGTAGTCGCAATTTTATAATGGACTAGATTCTGTTTCGGTTTCACCCGCGTCCCGTGAGAACTACTCGGAGCACCCGAATAAAAAGTAGCCTATAGCCTTTCTCGATAAATGGGCTATCTAACACTGTAAGAATTCTTCAAATCGGACCAGTATTTCCTGAGAATAGCGCGTTGAAACAAACAAACTCATCAGCTTTATAATATTAGTATAGATGGGTGATCATTTTGGATGTAGCCGGTAGCGACGTCAATTCATACTATAAAGTATGAAGTCAATTCAAAGGTTTTTATTTTTCTCCAGTCTTTTATGAAACGTCAAAAGGTAGTTGTACGGTTTATAGAAGTGGGTGTTATAGAGAAGAACTGACAAGAAACTCCAAAGACACTGTTTTCAAAATGTAAGCGTTTGTATTACTTACACTGGTTTATTCTTAGAAAATTATACCAATAGACGTTTATACTTTACTCTATAAGCGTTTAGTAAACAAAATAAACTTTACATCCCTACTTATAATATTATAAATGCGAAAGTAACTCTGTCTGTCTGTTACGCTTTCACGCCTAAACCAGTAACCCGATTTTGATGAAATTTGGTACAGAGATAGTATAGACCCTGAGGAACAACATAGGCTACTTATCCGGGTACGGGTAATAGTTCCCTCGGGAAGCGGGCGAAGCCGCTGGCAGAAGCTAGTAGGAAATAATTGATGAACTAACAGTCACACCTCAAACATTTTTATCAGTATTTTCAATATCTATAAAAAATAAATTTCCATCTAAAATAATAACGTAAATGATGACACATCTACATTAACCAGCCATTATACCAAATTGGTATTATAAGTCAAAGTTATCTTGTCAAATAAATTCGGTTCAGCTAATATAATCGCTGATACTCATCTTAGTTACAGTTTTATTGCTTTAAAAAATTATTTGTAATATATGAAATTATCTTCAAAGAAATGACTCTTCAATTTTTAGGGTACCGTACTCAAAAGATTAAATTGGGAGACTTTTTGACTAAGACTTTGCTGTCCGTCCGTCTGTCTGTCACTAGGCTGTATCTTAAGAACGATGATAGCTAAACAGTTGAAATTTCATACATGCTGATATAACAACAAACTAGAATAAATTAAATAAAATTGGTGGCTCCCAAACCAACGTAAATTTTATAGATAATGGTACGGAACCCGTCGTGCGCAAGTCCGACTCGCTCTTGGCCGATTTTTTATGATAGTGAAAATATCATAAAATCTATGTTTTTCTGAAATTTCTTATTTCTTATTTTCTTCTTATTTTTCTGAAAAGTTTTTTTGTTTATTCACACTGAAAACGAATACCAATACACTTAGGCAAATGCTAGCCTGAAAATGAGACGCAAAGTAATACTAGTGTTTGATACCATTTACTTAGACCACAATATCCTAGAAAAGGTTAAAAGGTTTCCTTCTTTATGTAACCCTAACACTACAATTCTTGGACAGAAATATTTTGTAGATTTTTTCCGCATAAAAAAATTCAACATACATTTTTTTTCGATTCGAAAACTAAGGCCTATAAGGTGATTTAGTTACAAATAAATTATGGCCGGCTTGAGAGGTTCCAGATAAGATGATAGATATCTATCTGACTTATCATGCCATAGAGAAATGGTCAAAAACACTATCTGCTATAGCTATTTAGAACATTATCTAGAATCTGTAAAACTAGCCTTCGAATTCAGTTAAAAGTACGCAATTTTACGCAGAGGTAAGGACGCAACTCGAAGCTCTGTCTAGCAACGAAATATCTGCGGAGTATGTACCGCAGTTTGCCGTTGCCGGGCAAGTCAGTACACATCGCGACTCTGCCCGGGCCGGTCGCATCCCGCTTACCCTTCACTTCAACTAACCTATCCTCCCCTTAAAATAACTTAAAACCATCTAACACCCTCACCCTAAAATACACCAAAATCTAAATAAACAAAATAATAATAAAAATTAACCACTAATAAATCTACAGGTGGATTGTAACATACACTCGATTTTAAACCTTTCTCAAAGTAAATAGAGTTTCAATTTCCTCGCTGTCTTTGTCTTATCGTAATTCGCGTTTTATCTTTAAAAATAAGTGATAGTGTTTAAAATTCGAATTTGTAATTGTAATTTTTAAAATTTAATCGTTGAATTTTCAATTAAATGGAGTTCCAATTTTAAAGTTTGTAATTTTAATCGTAAATAAGATAGTGTTTTTGTAATGTTGTAATATAAAAGTGTTATGTGTTGTTACGTTAAATAAAATAACAGTGTTATGATAACATTTTGTGCTGTGATAAAGTTCGGAGTTCTTTGTGTTATGTGGAAAATATCCGTTGTGGAGGCTATTGCAATAATATAAGGTATTTTCTTATCGTTCAAAATCATTACGAGCCCGGGGCTTGTTGTCTTAGGCCACTACTGAAGTAACAAGGGCTCTCCGAAGATTTATTTTGTACGTTTTAAATGTTTTTATGAAACATTTTTCTTTGAGGAAAATGTTGTTCAGCTTGTAACGGCTTAGTAATTCTTTGTTTGAAGATAACATTATATTTTGCAAAAAGCATAAGTAATCTCTTCTAAATAAAGTTGGTTTTAAAACATCTGGTAATGGAAGAAAAAATCCTTTGTGTACCTACCCAATATAATGTAAAAACATTTTTTTTATATATGTGGACTTATGAAGTCAGTGTGATCTTTAATTAGATCTATTCAAATGGCATACGTGCTTGATTATAATTTTTTTATTTAAAAAAAGATTCAAATTATACCACACTTAATGTCTATAGGTTTATTAGAAAAATTAAGATTTACTATACTCAATAAATCATTGATATTTCATCGTCATTATCATTCACCTACCCTTATCCCAACTTTGTTGATGGTTGGTGCATCATGAATCTCATACTTCTCCATTTTATAACATTTGACAAGTTTCTATGTATATATTTAATTTAATATCATCTATACATATAATAAAACAGTAAAAAAATCGTGTCTGTACATTAAATATTTTTACAAAACAAAATATGTAAGGTTATTAGGGAATGACAAAAGAGTAAGAATTCGAAAAAAAAAATCGTCTGTTTGAATGTTTGTCTATTTGCACACGCTAATCTCAGGATGATTTTGATGAAACTTGGCGTACATATAGCTTATATATCAGAATAACATATATATATGCTTTTTATCCGGGTACGGGAAATAGTTTCCTCGGGAAGCGGGTAAAGCCGCTGGCAGAAGCTAGTTCAAAAATATAATTGAAACCTGTGATGTATATCACTAGAGTTGACAAAACCAGTGATCAATCTCTTTGTCAGGAATGTTACAATAAAAACCCTTCGCGTGCGAGTCGGACTCGCACGCGAAGGGTTCCGTTCCATTATCTATTAAAAATAAACGTACCTACTACCTAAAACTAGCCAAAACACGAATATTTCTCGACAACAAAAAATAACTTTGTTTTTCATACAAATATATGAATAACAAAGTTATAATTTGCGGTTACTGAAAAAGTGCTATAACTCAAAAACTACTGACTGTATTTCGTTCAAACCAATTTTGGTTGATAGTTTTTATTAAGATCTATAACATATATTTTTTTTAGATTTTTCACTTTGGTAGTTTAGAAATTACAGGGGGGGGACACACATTTTAGCACTTTGAAAGTGTCTTACTCTGAAATGATTGACTTTGAGAAAAAATGGTTTTAGAAACCTCAATCTCATTTTTAAAGACCTATCTATAGACACCCCACAAGTATAGGTTAGACGAAAAAAAAATTTTTTTGTTTCAGTTCCATGTATGGGGAGCCCCCTTCTAATATTATTATTTTTTTATTTCTGTATAAAAATCGTCAAGCGGTTAACATAATACATCTACGTACCGAGTTTGAATGGTGTAGTCTTAATAGTTTCGGAATAAACTGGCTGTGACATACGGACAGACAGACAGACAGACAGACAGACAGACAGACAGACATGACGAATCTATAAGGGTTCCGTTTTTTGCCATTCGGCTACGGAACCCTAAAAATAGTTCACGTTAATAAAAAGTTAATTCTATAAAACAAACGTTTACACTAATATAAATTAACACCCCCTCAGTGTTACTATAAACAAATTAAACAGTTTTAATTCAATAATTAATAGCATTCTATTTATTACAAGAATTTATAGCTAACGATTTATTTTTACGAGTGTCGTCCGTGAGAAATTGTAAATTAAACCACTTTAGTCTGTTTGTATAAAAGAAAATAGTAACCAGTTAAGATGTGAAAAATGTTCACTACTTATATACGAACACTAGCCGTCTCCCACGGTTTCACCCGCGTCCCGAAGGAACTTCTTTCCGCAGCCGGACAAAATATAGCCTATGATACCCGGTTATAATGTTGCTTTCTGACAGTACCTTTAAATCGGTTCAGGAAGTTAGGGTACAAACAAACGATTCATCTTTGCTACAGAAGACTAGCGGCCCACCACGACGACACTCGGGCAACATCCTCGTGTATAAGAATGCCTCTCAGTTGGAGGGTTCTAATTATACATATTAGGCCAAATAATATTAATTTTTACGAGCCTCCGTGCCTCACAAAAATCATCAACTCGGTTAACTATTGAACCTTCGAAGTCATCTCGATAGAGAAGGTCAGATAGGCAGTCGCTTCATGTAGCACGACTAACACAATAGGACGAGTAAGACTCCTAACCAAGACAGTTTAAAACAAAAATACTCTTTTGCTCTTTAATTAAACTATGATGCATTACATAAATATGACATAAAATACATACCTATATAATGATATTTTCTATGAAGAATGGAACATAATTTTCAGGGCATATAAAACTGAAAATATCATAAGCAAGCAAGTATGTCTTACGCTAAGCTGCTGTAAAAGTTTACGATCATCATAGACTATAGAGTATTGTGACAATCAACCTCTTTTGAAGGAAAATGTTTTTATTACCAGTTTATAGTGTTATTTTGCTATATTCTTTGTTTATTATAATAAGGCTTTACATATTTTCATACCAAAGTTTATATGAACACCCCAATCTCTGAAAGTAACAGAGAATTTGAAATATAATCTTGAATTTGACAAGGCAGTCTAATGAAAGGTAATTGGTTAAATAATATATCTTTGGTACCTAGTAATTAGTATAGATATGTGGAGTTGTAATCCACACTATTGCTCACTAACGCAACCTCACAAAACATGAAAAAAAAAACTCAATAACAGAGTCCCAGTACATAATAAATAAAAATTACTATAATATTTCAGTCGTAAACATTATCATAACGTTATAATAGGCTTATGAAGGCTGCCAAACTTGCAGGCTTCTAATTCGCGTACTTCTACAACAGCTGTTTATAAGGCTTTGATTTGTTCACCCATCTATAAAGTGACCGTGAGACAAGGGCAACTTAGAATAATATTATTTAACTTTCATAATATTTAGATATTTCATGACAGGACGCATGGTCAGCCCGTTCTTCACTTAACCTTTAGGAACTTTAATATTTTTTGTTATTTTAACGTTTAACTTTTGTTTTCTGAGATTAGCAAGTACAGACAAAACTCTATCTTAATAATTATATGTTGATGATAACTCAAAATTACGTGTGTTTTTCCTTGAAATAAATGAACAAGAAATAATTTACGTGGTTTGTTCACCACGTTCAATTGCAATTTTGCCTTTTATAAACTTGGACACTATGACTTTCTTCGTGTATAGTAAGTGACGTTTATATCTATATATTTAATTATTCTACTAATACATAAACGCGAAACCTTTTTATGTATTTGTATGTTTATCTCTCTTTCTCACAAAAACTTCTAAATTGATTTTAATGAAACTTCACAGTTAAATGGATTATACATCAGGAACTTCTAGGCTACTCTTTTCTGGGTACGGGGAATGGTCCCCCTCCGGGGAATGGCGGGTAGCTACCCGCTTCCTAGGGGGACTAGCTAGTAGAATATGATACAAAAATAATGTTACTTGCTACATATCAAAATCAAAATATTCCGCTTATCATTTACTTAACCTACTACCGAAATCAGAAATAAGTACACCTTCTGCAACCCCATTAATTAAATGTGAATCAAAGTTATTACCACAAACAAACACACACATACACGATTAATTAACGTCACAGTCTCAAGGGAAACTAATTATAAGGCTGCCCTAAAAATATTCTCGCTATGTCATTTGTTATATTAGTAACGTACAGACGACAGCAGGTCTACCCGAATCTGACATATTTTACCAATCGAACATTAACCTTCCACTATTGTGATAAGGTTGAAATTCTGTTGAAGAAATTTGACATATTGTAGAAGGTTGATGTGTTGGTGACTGTACTTTAATAAACTAATTGAAACTACGTTTTTATTAAGAAATCTTTATGAAACCTAAATAGCGAGATTCTTTAGGTTTTTCCAAGGAATTTCGGTAATTAAAATGTTACTGACTAGTTATATTTTTTTGACGTATTCTAAAATATCTACGTCTCTATGGACCTGCTTTCTGTGACTATAATAATTAACTTTAGAAAAAAAAATATAGAAAATACTACTGGGGGAAAATCTACCCGTACTTAGATAAAAAATAGCCTTTATATTATTTTATTTTGATACAGCTTTAGAGAGCCAAGTTTTATTAAAATCCATTTAGTATTTTTGCGCACACATCCTAATAAACTTTTCTATGCTCAGTACTTTCGATTGCGCTTGGTACAGTCGCCGGCATGTGACTTGACAAGGAGTTGGATTCTTTGATTACGGCAATATCGGGTATTGTGCACTTAGTGACACAAAAAGGTGGTCCCTTTTATTACTTGTGCATTATTCTACGGTTATTGCCATCATTTAATTGAAAACATGTCTGGTTGGAAGAAAAGCGACCAGTTTTCATCTAACGATTCTTGGCAAGTTACGTGCCGTCTTGTGCAACGAAGTAACTATTAAAATAAATAAAAAGTCCACCCAATTAGTATCTGATGTACTAAAGACCAATATGTAGGTCACAGAACTACGGTGTTAGCTATAAATTGGTGTCGTCGATCATGATAGCCATCGTTATCGGGATAGAAAAATCTTTGCGCTTCGAAAGTGACCGGCATTCCGGCTTAGCGAGGAAGATGGGTTTATGTGAGGGCAGTTTTTTATTGCAGCTATGGTGGATAGATGGGTATTTGATTTTTAGGAATGGCCTTGCTATATTTTTTTGTTATTTGTTTATTGTGATTTTGAGCAATGATGCATATTTGTTTGTATGAAAAATATTTTTAGTTGATTCCTGTGTTATTTTGTGTCTGGTATATAAAGTGAATATACAGACAACAGCACATCAAGTTACTACAATCTGTCAAATTTCTGCAATAGATTTTCAACCTTATCACAACAGTGGGTAGGTTAATATTTGATTGGTGAAATGTGACAGATTCGTAGTACGCAAAATTCTCAGAAATACCAAATGAATGACACCAATGAATTGACAAATGAAAAATTCAAGTAAGCTGATAAATGGATGCTAAAGCTAGACAAATAAATATACGGTATATCATCCTAAGAGAAGTAGAACACAGGTGGTCAGTTCATAACTTTATTAACATGCGTCAGAGCAACATCAACGACAGTCCGACCTGTATTCTCATTAGTATACAGTAATATTGTTAACTAAGGCAAACTTTTTATCAAAGGCTAGCTTCTACCGACAGTGTAACCGTTTTACCTTGAGTACTACGCCTAACACCCTCATAAAAAGTAGCCTTAGCCTTTCTTTGATAAATGAGCTACCTAAAATTGAAGGATTTTTTCAAATGAAGCTATCAGTTTTTGAGATTAGCGTTTTCAGCTTACTTATTAGTAACAAAGATATCGTACTTACTGTAAAAAAAAAAATATTCAAATTAAACATAATATATAACTAAAACTAAGCCTGTATTTACATTAAAAATAATAAGAAAAACTATAATATTATAACAAACAGCTTAAACATGTATGGATTATGTTTAAGCTGTTTGTTTCTTTCTTAAATAAATAAATATTAATCAAGTGCGTCTGTAAAAATTGGTGTATGTACAGACAAAAGCAGGTCAACGTACACGAATCTGTCAAATTTTACCAATCCAACATTAACCTAACTCCATTGTGATAAGGTTGAAAATCTATTGCAGAAATTTGACAGATTGTGGTAACTTGATGTGCTGTCGTCTGTACCTAATAAACGTATTTTGAAGTATAAAACACTTGACAAAATACAAGTCGAACCACCAACAAATCTAGCAAAAACTAAACTAGGTCTTACGTTACAAAGGGAGCGCTAGTAACAGGAGGCCAACGTTACCGCATAGTTAGGTCCTCAGAGATACTCTGTAAAATATTATAACGTCCTTACTGAATGGACCGGCGCGATAATGAAGCGATGCTATAAAGTATTGTGAAGCTTTCTGTTATATCTTGAAGATTGTATAACCCTTAACTGAAGGAGTTTTTGTCCTTTAGTTGAGTGTTAAAATTGCAGTGAAAGGTAACCCATATTTCTCAAGCAAGGCTACTACTTTTTATCTGGTTGCGCGGATTAGTTTAATTAGAAAAACAGGCGCAAGCTAGATTTAGTACATTTTTTTTTTATATAATCATCTTTATTTATCGTACAGACGGCAGCAGATTAAGTTACCACAATCTGTTCAGATTTTTAACCGTATCGCAGTGGTAAAAGGTTTGACAGATTCGGTAGTTTGATCTGCTGTCATCTATACCGATAGCAATGCATAACAAAAAAAATAACACAATAATTACAATATCATTATACACTTATACTATAGTTTACAAAAAAGGTTCAATAAATAACCATTGCAAAAAAATAACTACTAGTTCTCAATACAAAAGGAAACAAAAGAAAACCGCAGTCATTTAATCCCAGTTTAAATCTCTATACACTGGCTACTGTTAATTAGTGGACACAATGGTTCAACTCGTTAGTGAGCACAGTTAAAAGATATAGTTATCTCGTTCTTTGTGCAGTTAACTTAAAGATTAATAGAGAAAGATTACATTTTAACAAGTATTCCTGTGAAAGAAAATAGGAAAACTAAGGCCCGTTTACACATTGCGATTTCATTGCTCGTTGCTTGCCATTTTATTGCAGCAAGATGCTACTTGTACTGTGTAAACGTACCTAATCGTGCAAAATAGTCGCCTGTCAAATATTCCTGCAATAAAATGGCAAGCAATGGGCAATGAAATCGCAATGTGTAAACTGGCCTTTAAACTCAACTTAAATTTTCAGTATAATGATCAGTTTCGGCATGAAGGCTCTACAGACAGACAATATGTCTTTCTTTAATAGATTTTTAATCTCATCAAAATAGTGGAAAGTTAATGGACAATTGGTATAATTTGACAGATTCGGGTAGGATGACCTGCTGGGATCTAAACTTTTACATTCTATAATATTAAGTAAGGATATACTTAACTTTAAAATAAAAATATGTTACAATCTATAAGCAAAACGAATCGTTTCTATTAAAGAAAACGAGCATAAGAAACTTAATCAAATTACCACTTAATGCTCTTGTCAACTGGGTTCAGTTTCATACAGCTAAATAATTCTTCTATATGCATGGACAGATTTTGATGAAACTTAGCAGACATATTATAGCTTATATATCAGAATAGCATATAGGCCACTTTTTATCCGGGTGCGCGCAGTAGTTCCTACGAGATAGCGGGTGAAACCGCTGGCGGACATGGAGGTTAAAAACAGTAGCTCCATGTAACACACTGATACTCGTATGCACTTAGTTCTTGGTTAATTCTAACCAGCATAGTTAAGAAAAGGCTAGGCAGATATTGACCTCTATAAATCCATATCCCCTAAATTTTTATCAAATATTCGTTTTACCTTAACAGACAAAGACAAAGTAACATTCTTATCAAAAATGATATATTTCTATTATTATCATGTCATTCACAACCATTATATTATTAATCATATCGTTTTCTTTGCCGAAAGAAACTGTCTCTTATGTAAAATGTCAGAATTCTATGCAAGTTTCAAACAAACTGGTTTGTACCTATATTTTATGTAGAATACTATTTTATTTTGTGTCCTAAGGGCATTTTGGTTGATGGAAAAAATGTGCTTTGTTCTCGATGTGAATTCAAAAAGATTATGATTTTAGTTTTCGTTTTTAACGAAAAGGGCTTCGTATTTTTTTTTAATAGTATGGATCCTACTTCTAAAGGATAGCTATTGACTATATAATTGTCTACTTGATTTCGTACGCAATCCAAAGGAACTACAAATACCACACGAGGTTAAAAAGTACCCTATTTTCGTCAGTTATCTTCTTGCGAAATTTCATCTCAAACCATTTAGCGTGAACAGTAGGTAACAAGCAAATGAACTCACTTTCTCATTTATAATATTAGAAAGAACTGATAAATATACTAAGACCATTTGAGACTAAAACCTAGAATGTTTACCTACATAGTTTTCTCATATACTTGTGTACCACAAAATATTTAATAACATATTACACTTGTGGGGTAATAATATTCATCCCACAAGTCGTCGGAATCCCGGACGAATCTAAAAGGTGACAAAAAGGTTCTCATATCTGTTAACTACAGAGCTATAAAACTATTAGACTTGACAACGTTTTTGATAGGCTTATTTTCACAGTTTTTTTTTTCAGTAGATTTTTTTTGTGTATTTACCAAAAAAATATGTAGTTTTGCTTCAGTAAAGTTGTAACTTAAATTATAAAATATAGAAATTACGATTATCAAGTGAACCATACCAATTTTTTTAACCAACTTCTACGGTAATAAAAATATTGGTCGAGATAGTAAGATTTGGTAGACAATTCACTGGTCAACTTGTACATTTTATTTTTCATTAATTTCACGTATTGGCTTGTATTTTATAGCCTTTTAGACATAATGAGAAGAAATTAATCGTAAAAATTAATAAATGTATAATATTCAATTTTAAAACCTGTTTCAAACAAAATTCAGGCACTGTCACTCCCACATAAAAATCTGCGACAAAAATACTTTCAAGCAAAACTTAAAATTGAGCAACATTTTAACATTTCAAAAATTGACCCCTCTACCACTGAATCGCTCTACGTAACCCCAAAGCTGTCGCTCCACCGTATCTTAACCCTTTACCCGCCGACGTGCTTCGGGGAAATAATATCTCATGGCATTCCCAAGAGATCACTCGTCTGAATATAAAGTGCTCCTGTTTCTTCATATTTGCTTATATTGGATTTTTAAAGATTCCTTTATTTGCTCCGTTAATATGAAACTTTGATCATGTATTTTTGGATATAAAAGACTTGTTCAAATAAATATTATTGCCAAGATTGTGTGTACTTAAAAATCTATTAGTAAAATGCTTTATAATAAGCTTTCATCTAAACTGGACGCTCATTAATCATAGAGTTATAATTCAGAAAAATATTAGACTTTAAAATTCTTAAAGATTAACTTAAGGTTAATGCAGCTGTTATTTGAATATTTTTGGCAGCTGCTACAAGTAGTCAAAAGTTAAAATGTCAGACAGTCAGTCTTACCATGGGGTAAAGCGTTGCCCAGGTAAATATGTTGAGGAGACAAGATAGGCAGTCGCTCCATGTAGCATACTGGTACTCAGCTGCATCCCGTTAGATTGAAAGTCGACCCCAACATCCTTGGGAAAAGGCTAGGCAGATGATGTAACCACAACCATACATGAAAGCCTTCTGAACTTATAACCTTTATAATATCATTGTGTTATTAAAAATGCATATAAATGCATCATGAAAATCACGGCATGCACTTAATAACTTGAAGGCTGCATGAAAGGTTATCCGTCACCTGTGACGTCTTATTATAAGTGATTATTGAGGCCAGTGGGCTGCAATTTACTTACAATTTTTGTCTTGAATTCTACTTAGACTTTTACCATTATTTTTTCTTATGAAAACCTAGTTGCGATGTATAACTTAAGCTAAATTAATGAAATATTTAAAACACTAGGGGAAAAGATCGATGGTGGAATCAGCCGTTACTTTGCGGAAATCCATGACATTAAATATTTTTCTTAGAAAAAAAATCTTAAAACTAATAAAAGGCGTCAAAAAATTGGTCCTCATCGCTGTCACTTGGTAGTAAACCCAATAGGCTGGCAGCATTGCCACGTTGAATGGCATGTTCAATTGTTGAGCAAAACAAAAACCAATCATTAGGCCACAGGAAATATTAAGCGGTAATGACATGTTTTTGGGACCCTGTTATAACTAAGACTTAGCTGCCCGTCTGTCCGCCTATCCGTTTGTCCGTCCAACCGACTGTTACGGGCTTTTTTCCAAGCACAAATGCAATTTAATTGCAAAAGCATATTTTGCATTTCACACACAGTTATTAACATAAAAACATTTGCTGAATTCTATTAAATACACGATCCATAAACTATCGACTGTGCATACCAGAATCATTATAAATTCTCTTTGTAGTTTAAATTGCCAATTTAAACTTAATTAATGATAACCACAGTAAAATGCAAATTAAATATTCATCATTTATAATTAATTATTTCTTGCTCCATTCCATCATGCTTTGCTTAACTTGGAAATTTAATCCAAAACCCCATAGACAGTTAACTAGATAACGAAGCTATCGACATGCAAAATATTAATTAAGATAATGTTTATTACAGATATATCTGTGGTGTATAAATCCAAGGAAAACTAGTAGATACACAAAATAAAACATTGCTATAGTAAAACTTTTCACAAAGTATTACTTCGTCACAAGGTCACCTAGTCCCAAACTAAGTAGTTATAGTACCTACATAGTAGGTATATACGGATACTAAAAACTTAATAAACGTACCTATACAGGCTGTTCTAAAAACCCCGTCTGACCAGTGAAGGAATTATTAGGTACCTACATGAGATTCCATAAAAAATTTCTCAGCTGCATACGAGTAAAAAAGAATTACCCCTCAAAAAAACGTAATAATATTTCATAAAATGACGAAAATCATATGGCAATACGGTTCAAGGGTCATCGTCTTCCGGGTAATGACTTCGTAAGGTCATGAACCCAAATAAATTTAAAATACAATAGCCGGCGGTGCCTTTGACTAGATAGTAGAGATGTAACTCTTTAAATATTATTCAAATTTTAAATGTCGATGTCGATATCGATTGAAGTCAAAAATATTTCGTATCATAGGTGTAATTGTCAAATTATTATTAATTTAACAGTGCCAACGAATTGTTAAATTAATAATTAAATAATTAGTACGATAACGATGTGTCTACTTTGTAATATTAATTTGTGTTTAACAGTTCTTGGATAAGTTTATTTTTGCCGGGATTGTATCAATTTCACCAACTTCGTATCATAAGCCAGTTCGTTATTATGTGGAATTACTCTACTTCATGTAAACTATTCAAGTCAACATTCAACACAATAATGATACATATCGATAATAAAATCGATATTCGCAAAAAAGTGCGTCTCTAGTAAATTGTCTACTGATTTATGATACACGTGCCGCGGGCGGCGGCGCGCCTTTGAGGACGCGCGGTGCGCCTTTGATTTGGCTGTCGGCATACCTCAAAGTTAAAAACACAATAACCGCTACACTAATAAATCAAATACCACAGAAATCGATGTTGTCGCTTTTTTAAAATTTGCCTGATTTAGGGGAAATTGTAGCACATTTGGGGCAAAAAATAGGTTTTTCAAAATTCATTATTATTGTTGCTATGACGAATCTATAAAGTTTTCAAATTTATTTGGTCTTCTGATTGCTTAACCTAAATTACCCTTATGAGTCCGACGGGGTAAACATAACATATTGTATAAGTATTATGTTTCTTTGCTAATACATTCATACTTTACATATAATCACCCATGTTCATGCATATACATATTTGACTTAAAACCCAATTTACCACAAAAACTAAAACTCTAACCCATTCCCATATCATCTACAGTTCAAGCAAAAATTGCTCAAACAATAAATAACTCAAGCAATAAATGGCACAAGCAAGAAATGAGGCAGGCAATAAATGGCGCGAGCAATAAAGTGTCATTACGTCATCATACCTGGATAATACCGTGATATTACCGACTGCGGTGGCCTATTGTTTAGCGTTCGGTATTAAAGTTTCACGTCGGAACGGTTTAAGTTATGATTGATAGCGGTATTTGAAAAATAGGAATATTTTATAAGGGGATTAAAACTTTATTTTTAGGTATAAAATGAAACTGTTTTAGCCGTTGGGAAAAATTATGTTTGAATTATGTTTATTTTCGAGGCGTATTATTCACTTTTGGCAAAGATACGAGAATATCTCTCTTCAATTAAAATTCAAAATCTTTATTGCAAACTAAGTGTTTTTCAATGATATTTGAAAAACTTTTAAATTATGGATACTTTAAAGAGATGACGGGAGACTACTTAGGCCAAAAAATATTCATCTAAATTACTATCACAATATATTCTTTAAGTCTATACTTATATTATAAAGCTGAAGAGTTTGTTTCTTTGAACGTGGTAATCTCAGGAACTACTGGTCCGATTTGAAAAATTCTTAGTGTTAGGTAGCCCATTTATTGAGGAAGGCTATAGGTTACTTTTTATCCGGGGGCGCCGAGTAGTCCCCACGGGACGCGGGTGAAACCGCTGGCTGAAGCTAGTTATTTATATAGTTATATCAATCAGTAGGAACAATAGTTAGCATGGTAATCCCAGTGACTATGTCTAACATTTTAAGACTAATATTATGTTGCAAAAAAAACTTGAAATAACATCGCTTATAACTTGCACACCTGTTTACACTTTAAGACAGACGCTTTTCGACTGAAATTTTACATTTTGTTCGCGATTCCATTCGTTTCTAACTAAATCTGTGTTGATGCGCTCACAGTCGGTACTAAGCCTTAAATCCGCTAGGCTTCGTTTGAAGTCTACCTTTTTAAAATAAGTTTAAAAAAGATTTAGAAATTCTCAGTTTTCTGGCGTTTAACCCTTTTCTTGGCAAAAAAAAAAAACTTATATTACGGATATTTTTTTAAATAATCTACTTTTATATGAACCTAGGTTGCAGGGAAAAACAATAAAAAAAATCGACGAGTTTTATTTCCTGAGATACCTTCCGTATCCTGTGAGATACATTGCCTTGTTCGTAAGTAATAATTATCTCAGCCGAATGTATCTCGTGAGAAACATTGCCAAGAAGAGGTAATGATACAAACGGTTAGAAAAATATTTTTTTTTAAATTTCTACCAAGTATTAACCACAAACTGACTCCACACTTAGTACATGAGACAGTAGTTTGCCTTTTGGTACAGTTTGCACCTGTCCTTTGTCCAAAAGTCGCGGAATGGCCAGGTTGGCAAATTTTTGTTGCTGGTATTGGAGCAACCGGCGCTTCTATTAGTTTTGATGGGGTTGGGCTCTTCACACTCCTTTGAAAAATTCTTTCAGTGTTAGATAGCCCATTTATCGAGGAAGGCTATGGGCTACTTTTTATTCGGATGCGCCGAGTAGTTCCCACGGGATGCGGCTGAAACCGCTGGCGGAAGCTAGTCTATACTTACACAAATCTATACTATAATATTATAAAGCTGAAGAGTTTGAACGCGCTAATCTCAGGAACTACTGGTCCGAATTGAAAAATTATTTCAGTGTTAGATAGCCCATTTATCGAGGAAGGATATAGGCTGCTTTTTATTCGGGTGCGCGCAGTAGTTCCCACAAGACACGTGTGAAACCGCTGGCGGAAGCTAGTAATATTGTAAAGGTGAAGAGTTTGTTTGTTTGGCTGACCGCGCTAATCTCAGGAACTACTCGTCTTATTTGAAAGAATCTTCAAGTGTTAGATAGCCCATTTATTGAGGCAGGCTATAGGTTACTTTTTATCTAGGTGCGCAGAGTAGTTACCACGGGAAAGTGGGTGAAACCGCTTGCAGAAGCCAGTACAGTATAAAAATATAAAACGTTTTAGTGGTCATGAATATATATTTTTTTTCTGAACCGGATATCGAACCCTGAACCTGTTATGCTTTAGCTTACCACCATTACCACAACGCCACCATCAAAATAATGAACACCAAACCATAAGAATTGAAACACTACAAACGTCGCAGTGTGCACTACAGGATACATTCCACCAAAACATAAAAAATAAGTGAACTTAGCGGTGTGCACTGTGAGATACATAACAGTTTGGCATTATTTTACTGAACCAAATATACAATTGAGCGTCAAAGTTCACTCAATTGTCACGTATCCACTAATGTTCTGTATTGTGATATGCACAATTAGTCCATTATTGAGGAAAAACAATATAAAATATCAATTTTCTTACCTTTTGTCGGCGGGATGCCTCTGAATCGGTTCATAATTTTGAATGTGAATGAAAAACGAATATGTCAATCTGACATTACTCGATGTAGATGGGTTCAGAAAGAGTTACTTTCTTGATTAGTGGAAACGTTTTATTTCAAACAAATTAAATTTTCTAATTATGATTTTTCAAAGTTGACTGTATCTCACAGTGCACNCGTATCCACTAATGTTCTGTATCGTGATATGCACAATTAGTACATTAATTGAGGATTAATGTACTAATATATATAATATATAATGATACAGAAATTGATGAAAAACAATATAAAATATCAATTTTCTTACCTTTTGTCGGCGGGATGCCTCTGAATCGGTTCATAATTTTGAATGTGAATGAAAAACGAATATGTCAATCTGACATTACTCGATGTAGATGGGTTCAGAAAGAGTTACTTTCTTGATTAGTGGAAACGTTTTATTTCAAACAAATTAAATTTTCTAATTATGATTTTTCAAAGTTGACTGTATCTCACAGTGCACTCCGTCAAGAAAAGGGTTAACGCAAGGTTGTCTAGGAATAATTTTTGTCTGGTCCTTTGTGTTGAAACGGATAATAGGACCATTTGTGAAATTAAATTAATTAACTTATATGAGAACAGCCGCCGTGGCCGACAATCGGCTAGGACGCTATTACTAGTGCTTATGACACTACAGCTGAACCTACTGAGATGAAAAATTAATTTGATGAAGATTAAAGAATATATATTCCGAAACTGTATTAAAGGATGGACTTTTCTAAAAGTAATGTAAGTTAAGTATTGCACACATAAACCGTGTTCCTGAGGATATGCATTAATTTTGAATAATACTTCTATAGCTCTTGTTAAACATATCGTACAAAGGAAGTAGTAGTTTAAATGGCATAGTTTTTAAGTTATTGGTAATTTAAGTTTAACCAATTTAATTATGTTGTGCTTTAAGAAAGTCTTTATTTGTGAGATGTTACCACTTTGTGCAGCCAAAACTATCAAAGAGGTAGGTATAAGGTAAAGAGTAATTCATATGAGATAAATTTCATCTAAGCATTAAGTTTGTATATAGAGGTATATTTTTTTTAAATTGGAATTTCTAAAAGTGTCCTTAGTAAAAAATGGTCAATTGTATAACCTCAGGAACACGGTGTATATGTGTCAGTTTGTACTCGATAGAAGATCGATCGATCATAAGGTTAAGCAACGCTTGGCGCGGTCGGTCCGTCGATGGGTTACCATCTGTTCATAACGAGTTCTTTCGTGTTTCGGAAGGCACGATAAACAATGAGTCCCGCTGTCATTTGAACATCTTTGGCATCGTTACGGGTAGTCAGAAGCCAGAAAGTCTGACAAAGCAGTCTAACTAAGGGGGATCGAGTTGCCCTGGGTTGTGGAGGTCAGACAGGCAGTCGCTCCATGTAAAACACTGGTTCTCAGCTGCATCCGGTTAGACTGGAAGCCGACCCCAAAATAGTTGGGAAAACGCTAGGCAGATGAATGTACTCGATAGAAGAAAAGTATAGCATGGTCTTACATAAATCATACTTCAATTTCGAGTTGTACTGAAGTTTAAATACAAATATGAACTACATTATTGCTCTTGCGTCGACTTGTAACCGGATTGTATTTGACCACTTTATTCTTGGCAAACCTTGTTATATTAATTTGTTTCGGAACTGTTATGTAAAGTTAAGCTTAAAAACAATGCTAGGAACTTCAAAAAAAAATTTTCGTATTTTTATCTCACATTTGGCTAAAATTAACGTCAATACATATTGTAGTCTTATTTAATTACTTTTTTGATGTCTCCTATTATGAATTTGTGTATATCGTATTATCTTACTTAATATTATAAATTCAAAAGACCTGTCTGAAACGCTTTCAAGCCAAAACCACTGAACCAATATATATAGAACTAGCTTCTGCCAGCGGCTTCGCCCGCTTCCCGAGGGAACTATTTCCCGTACCCGGATAAAAAGTAAGACCCGGATAAATGATGTTATTTCTCAGGGTCTATTCTATCTCTGTACCAAATTTCATCAAAATCGGCTCACTGGTTTAGGCGTGAAAGCGTAACAGACAGACAGAGTTACTTTCGCATTTATAATATTTGTAGGAATTAGGGATTTGCTATACAGTCAGTCTTAGAACCGACATAGGGTACTTTTATCCGGATGTGAGAAATAGTTATCTTGAGAAAATACACTGGTATTCATATTGCGAAACTGTGTCAAAAAACCTGTAAAGAAAAATTCCAATATTTTGAGCGTGCAAGGAAATGGCTTTAGATAACATGTCTCCTTTCAGTAATTTTCCAAAATGAAGTTATATCATAGTTTCGCAAGAACGTCGGATTTTCTAAACTTTAGGGTCGTCGGGGGTGAACATTTGTTATTCACGAAGTATTTCAGATATTACAGTTCTGAAACTTGGCTTGAAACTGTAGATATAGCAATCTTAACAGCTGGTTTTGTTTGGTTATTTCCTTTTAAAATACTTTAGTTGTTACTGGTTGCTATGGCAATCAGTCAGCTTAATATTTTAAGGCCGGGTTGCTCGATTTGACCTTAACTATAAGGGAACCTTAACTGGCCGTGGAATGGTCGCTGTTGATTTTGACCAAAAAAAAATTGGCCAATCGGCGGCCATTTTACCACTGGTGAACGTCAGGTTACCGTTAAAGTTAAACAGAGAAACCCAGCCTAAGGCACAGGATTAATAAAGTTAAAATCTTTTGTTTTTTATATGTTTGCTAATTAACATAGTATTTGTTATTTGTTTATGTAGTCTTTTTAACACAAAAAATATACCTGTATTAAAATACATAATATATGTATACTTTTTTTATTTACAACTGGGTTCATAAAACCTTTGAAAATCAAAGTTTAAGAGAAAAATTTAAACATAAAATATTTCATTAAAATATAGGTATATACTTGCTTATTTTTAAAAATTAATTAAGAATTTCAATTCCTGCTTATTTTCAATATAATCTATCACAAATCTAAACTCCCACTTAATAGTTCCCACATAATTCTATTAAGCGTCTCATAATGGTGTACTCAGGGACCTATTAAGCGGTGAAGCCTATTTACCCATAGAGCCTCTTCATAGGAAGGCTCTAGAGCGATTATGTGGGGAAGTGTCAATAGCTTTGTGATGTTCAATTTATTTGTAGTTAGGGATATAATTGTGTGGTTTAGGAGATGAGAAGTATGGTTGGATAAGTATCGATACAAATATTTTAAAGTAATGTTGGAGGCTATACGCTAGTTTTTATCCGAGAGTGCGAAGTTGTTCTCAGGGGACGTGTATGAATCTACTGGTAGAAGCTATTGTGCTTTATAAGCACTGGTTTAAAACTTGTAATTAGTTTAGTAGTAGTAGTTTCCATTATTAAATAAATGAATTAAATAGGTCAAAGTGTGAGACATTAGGCTATCAAAAAGAACAAAAGATAAAAACATGGAAAATGTATAAATAGCTGGGTGTCTTTACCATAGTCAGGAAAAAACATTTCACGCATAGCGGTTCGCTAATCGGCTACGGCGTAGCTAACGTAGCGGTACTACGCCGTAGCAACAACACTAGAAAATGTCACATAAAGCTATCTATTCACTAAGCCGTATCATAATAGACAAAAATTATTATGACCATATTAGAAAAAAAATATTTATAATTATTATTTAGTAAAAATCAAAACAAAAGATTACGTTCCGCTGTGAACCAAAACTAAGGGATTGCCGGACTGTCTTAAAAGAACCTGTGACCTTTTAGTTCAAGGTCATGATAACTTCCGTACAATTCCGCAACCTTGGAAATCACTGAATCTATTTTAGTCCATCACAGTACGAAAATTATTTCAACCATTTTCATTTGATTACTTAGAGCATCATCATATATATCAGCGAACATAAAATATTTTATTATTATTATTTTAATGTATGAGCTATATTTACAGTTACATTTAATAGATAGATTTCACAAACTTTCACAATCTAAGGGCCAGTTGCTCTTAAGCACATAAAATTGCAGATATCTATCTGACAGATAATGCAATAGATTTTTTTTAATTATGACTCCTTTCTATGGCATTATCTATCATATAGTTATCTAGAAATTTATCTGGAACCTCTGAAATAGACTCCTAATATTACTTAAATTTATCCATGATTAGTCAAACCTCATGTTCTTTACTTAAGTAACTAGTATTTTGTACTATAGTATAGTTGTAGTAGTTGTATATTCACGCTCTGTAATAAAGTCGTGTAGTGAATGGGATGCCATGATGATATGAGAGAACTCGAATTTATTCTAATGTTCGCGGCGACAGGTGGACTGTGTTCACTGGAATGGAATGCCCATTGTAGGCTTTTATACTTAAAGTTTTAAAGGAAGATTAGTTATTATGGTGTTAAAGGGTGGTTATAATTATATTGGTCCTTCGAGTCTATCTTGATATAAATTTTTGTGAGGTTATCTTTACTTTTTTATGAGTTACTGTTTCTTAACAGGCTCTAACTTGTACTAAATGCATTTTTTTTCTGAAATAACGAATACTGCACAATTTCTAATAATGTAGTGTATTTACCACCCATTTTGTTAATACAAATAAATTACACTTTCCGGCAAAAATGAGCAAAAATTTCTCAATAAAAGCGCACCCTAAAAACCAACTCCTAAGAATCCAATACCCATAACCCTTACTCATAACATACACCTTTTAATACATAAACAAGTTACCCTCGAGTGGTGCAACAGTGTCCCCACAGTGTCGCCACAGCCGCCATATTGTGCCCACCGTTTGACATTAGGAGCTCGCGTGACTACCCGCAAATTGGTTTATGCAAATCTTACGGATAATGCTCCGAACGGGAGGGTGGCCACCCCTATCACCCCCTCCGTTTATATTTCTATTGAAACAGAAAATTGGGTCAGTTCCGAAGAGTGTATAGGTTTTCTTTTAGTTTGCATACTGATTATATTATTTTTGCCAAGCCTAAAAGTAGCAGAATTTAGCTTAGAAATAGACGGTACATCGTGTACAAGTTTGATATTTTAAACCTTCTGTAAGTCATTTTAAAGTTCATTTTTGTGTGTTCAAATTGAATAATTCGTAAGAACAATTCATGCAATTTTTTGGTGTTTAACATACAATGCAAAGAATTTATAGAACCGCTATATGAAATTAACATATTGTTAAATGTTTTAAGCAAATAAAATTTTGCAAGTAGCGTCCATAATGTGGGTCAAACTGATTAGCATTTTCTTTCATTACCAGATATTTTCCTTTGCAAATAAAATTTTAAGGTGAACACATTATTTTTTATATGTTATTTTAATTATAATTTTGTTCTAAAACGACAATAATTATAACTTGAATGACCCATTTCACAAGTTCCAGACAGAGTTCCAGTTGGCTATCTGATAATGTCATAGAAAACTGGTCAAAACTAAAAATATTTTTATAGCATTATCTGTCTGATAACTACCTGAAACTATATCTGGAACCAGAGAAACGAGCCCTTAAATTTCAGCAAAATTAACTCAAATTATCAAAAAGTAATAACAACCAACAAAAATATAATATCATTAACCTAATCCTCAAAACTCAAAAGGGTCGTAAAACCACTTTTAAAAAACTAAAAAAATCACAATCGTGCTGTAAACGAAATGACTTAAAACAGTGCCTAAAGTAGTGTGAACTGTCCATTTTGATATTAGTTGGATTTTAGTGAGTAGTGGTGATATGTGGTAGATATGAACACCGTACAGAGCACGGGGGGCGGCCATGGTGGCTCCATGAAGAAGGATCATAAGCATGAACAGGTAAGTTTAGTATTAATTTACACCGAAACTTTTGTGCAGTTGACAGCTGTCAGTTTCAAGGGACGACTGAATTATTTGTACAGACGACAGCAGGTCAACGTATACGAATCTGTCAAATTTTACCAATCGAATATTAACCTACCCCCTATTGTAATAAGGTTAAAAATTGATTGCAGAAATTTGACAGATTGTGGTAACTTGATGTGCTGTCGTCTGTACTGACTGACAGCATCTGTCAACTGCACCAAAAACCGGTGAGACCACTTTTCGGGCTCTGTTTAATTTGGGACTAGATAATGTTGTTTGAGTGTGTGAAAAAAGAAACAATGATACGACCTCCAAATCTTCAAGAAGAGGACTCCTCTTTATAGAATACTTGCGAGTCTTTTGGTGTAACAAGTGTTCAAGGGTCCATGTGGTACCTATTTATTTTCAATATATAATAATCTATTTTTTTTTTAATGTATTATATAACTGTGTTACAGTTTAGTGAATATTTTATCTTGCCTGTTCTAAACTTCAGCATTCACTAAAATAAGACAGCTAAAGATTAATACTAGACATCTTTTAATTTAAGTCAGCGGTCGGCAACGCGCGGCCCGCGGGCCGCATGCGGCCCGCGCCCTTCTTACTTGCGGCCCGAGAATGTTTTGTAAATATGTCCTAATAATATCAAAATAAATGCTTAACCAAACCGCCAGCAACCTTATAGTCAATAGTGTGTAGGTAACGCGCTTCGATGAAATGTGCATACATCAGAGAATTTACATTTCTTACTTTAGCTAAAACTATTGTTCTATACGCAGCTTACATCTAATATAGCGCATCAAACAATTGGTTCTCATCGCTGTCACTCGGTAATGTAACCAAAAGGCTGGCAGCATTGCCACGTTGAATGGCAATGCTTAACCGCTTTGCGAAATGAAAACCAGCCCTTTGGTCACGGGAAGCGTCAACCAGGCGCTTGTATATATCTTTGGCCAGAAGGTGAGCGCTCGGACACCACGGTCCGAGAGTTTCAACCCCAAACGGCTCAAACATAGTTGCCGATAAGACTACTATATTTGCGCCGCTTGAGGTTCTCTGCTTATACAGCGGCAGAGCCAGCACAATACGCCGTTCCGGGAAGGTGGGATGGCGCAAGAATGTCGACGCAGGTCGCGTCCCACACTAAAGTCCTACCCAACTTCCACGGAAATAGCGACTGGTCTCTTGCCATCATCACGTGCCAACCCGTTTGCTTCAAGTACGGCTGGAACGCCGACGATAACGAGAGCGCGACGGATCACGTCGTTGATATTCGCATGCCGTGTGCTGTCGCAGTGGCAGCGATGAGGATAGCAGCATGGACCACCCAGACGGAGGCAAACAGCAGGTCTGAAAGTGATGTCATCAAACATGGTGCCTATGTTTGACGACGGAAGTGCGACTTTCCAGGCATTTATAGCGTCAACCATGCATGGCACCTCAAAATTTACCAGTGTGGTGGGTAATATTTTCCTGATCAATTTTTCCGTGCCATGGACGGAGGAAATAAATGCTGGTAAATTAATACTGGAAATTTTGCGGACGCCAAGTCCTCCTATGCGAATAGAAAGCGTAGCTTGAGTCCAAGCTCGGTCGTCCAATGCCACATTTAAGATCGTCGCCACCTTTTCCGAAGTCGTGATGCTCGCAAAGGAGGCGACGGAAAGGTAGAGAGAGGCTGCCTCCTCTCTCCCCTCTTGCAGCAGACGCACTGGGCGTCGTAGCGTGGCCGACTTTCGACCACTGTAGGGCGCGGCATGCGGACGATAGACTCGGGGCGTCTTGTCATCCAAGCACACACCGACGCCACCGCCTCGAGGCCTGCTGCCTCGAGGCGGTGGCGTCGTGTTTCACGCGCGCCTCATAGTGGAGTCCTGACAATCTGGTGGGCCAATACCCAAGTAGAACGAATGCTTCGGCGATACCCGCCCCCCCAACACATGGGTACATGAGGAACACGGGTTGGTTTTTAGTCAGTAAGAATCCTGACAGTCCCCTTCGCTCTTCCCCGAGAGCGGAGGGTCTACATGAGGATTTTTCAATCCGACACCAAAAAAAAGGCCACATTTAAGATGGATGAGAATGAATGTCGGATTATTTTATCAATTTTCTCCAAAAGGTTGGTATGCTTCCATAAACGGGAAGCACGTACGTTATAATAAGTTAATTTAGGGCCAAAACAACAGTAACATTCGGCTTCTGGGGTTATATAATAACAAGTGCGGCCCGCCCTTAGATTTTTTTGCTACCTAGTGGCCCTTGCCTGCCAAAAGGTTGCCGACCGCTGATTTAAGTAATTACCGCACTAAAATACAAAGAACCTAATTTTACAGACAAAATTAAAGCAATTACTTTAAAATAATTATCCAAATAAAACTACCATTTAAGGAAAATAAAATTAATTTTGTTACAACCGAGAGAGGCCATTTTGGTCTTAGCAAATCCGACGGGTAGTCGGATTTGTCAGAACCTTGTAAATCACTTACTGCTCTTAATTTAATTCTCGTTGGTCAAAATTATAATTATTAATCGATATGAACAAATCTGAGGAAAATTGCTCCTAAATTGACGAGAAATGATTTATTGATTATTATTGATTGTGGTTGTTATTATATCTTTACTGCTGCAATAAAAGAAGTGCAAGTAAAAGAATGAACTTAAGTTCTAAAATAAGCGAGTAAGTGCTTCATGAAAGCTAACTGGTGGTTTTGGAATAATAAAAATAAAATATACACCCAAACGTATTTACTGGTTATCTTTCACAAAATGTTGTTTATAAGAACAAGAAGTACAAAACATCCCCTCTAACACGAATGATATAACGACTTCCTTTCCATCGACAAATTATCGTAAACCCCTGGATTGGACCACAGTAACGGATACAAGTGACGGGTGACTAACGAGCTATCCTTCTTTTGCTTTACAAAACAGAAAACAATGCTAACAAACAGACGTTTTGAAAAATATTGCATTGTTTTTGTGCTACGGCTTTAAATGGATTTTTTGAATTTATATCGACGGGAAATCATCCCGCTGTGGGTGACAGCGGCTGGGAGTGTCAGACTTTTAGCTGTGCTTTTACTGACTAAAACCCACCGTGTTCCTTCGGGGGCCCTGTGTGTACCAGGGCCGCGGTAACTCGCGCGAACAACCCGCAGCCCCGAAGGGCTCTGGCCCTTACTTGTAAAACCTCAAAATAAATTCTCTTTCAAAACCAAAAGTCACAATATTAGCTAGAGAATTATTTGTTCCAGCTATTTTGGAGATTATTGAAAGACGGCTGAACAGAATTTTTCTTAAGACAGACAGATATTTAATTATTTTTTTATCCCTCAACCCAAAAAAGGGGTGATAAAGGTTTCACCGCCGTTTTTGTCTGTCTATGGCATCGTAGCTCTTAAATGGATAAATCAATTTATATACAATTTTTTAGTCATCAGTGCTAAGTTCTAGCTAAGTCAAAGCCGCGCGGATCGATCGATCATAAGGTTAAGCAAAGCTTGGCGCGGTCGGTCCGTGGATGGGTGACCATCTTGTCATAACGAGTTCTTCCGTGGCCGTGTCGTTACGGGTAGTCAGAAGCCAGAAAGTCTGACAACCAGTCTTACCAAGGGGTGCTAAGTTGCCCAGGTAACTGGGTTGTGGAGGTCAGACAGGCAGTCGCTCCATGTGGCACACTGGTTCTCAGCTGCATCCGGTTAGACTGGAAGCCGACCCCAACATAGTTGGGAAAAGGCTAGGCAGATGCAGTGCTCAGTTCTTAATTCCATCCCAAAATAGATGCAAGCAATTCAAAGATCCATTTATCGAGAGAGGCTATAAGCTACTTTTTATCCGGGTGCGCCAAATAGTTCCCACGAGACGCGGGTGAAACCGCTGGCAGAAGATAGTAAATGATATTCCTTTGAATTTGGATAACATGTCCTTACTATTATGTCCTTCTTAGAGCAAACCCTAGAGGGTAACTAAACACTGGTTGCATCTGGGCTTATTATGTCTCATAACATAGGACCTTGTCTCACGAGGTTTGTCCCGTAATGGCTGACTAATGTGTGCATTAGGCTAATTGGGAGAGCAGGCAGCTAAGATAATTAGGGTTTGCGCACATTTGGTACAGGCTTTCGTGGTTGTCACATTGTACAGACGACAGCAGGACAACCCACCCCAATGTGTCAAATTTTACCAATCAAACATTAACCTACCACTATTATGATAAGGTTGTAAATCTATTGCAGAAATTTGACAGATTGATGTGCTGTCGTCTGTACATCAATATCATACAACCCTAGACAATACGGCAATAAAAGAACTGTTTAATTGCCTTATTGCCTAAGATTTGTCTCGAAAGTACCGGTGTTAGTACTAGGTAAAAACCATCATCTCAAACAAAGTCGAAGCTTAAGCCCGGTACCTTATAAACCACGCTTTATATTAAGCTGGTCATGGTTTAAAGGAGCTACCTACTATTAAATTACAAGCAACAGGGTTCTGTTTCCCCGCTACTGAGTTAAAGAGTACGAAAAAAAATAATTTATGAGCCGACTTTATTTAAATTACGACTAATACGATAGAGTTTGTTAGAACGCAGGAACTAATGGACCGATTATAAAAATTGATCAGTGCTAGATAATGCATTTTTTGAAGAAGGCTAAACCTTTTTTCAATTCCGCAATATTAGACACTAGACAAATATAACCTTCAGTATCTAAAACACGTCGCAAAGCCAACAATATGACATAGAACCCCCTTAAAACTAAAGACTACTAAATAATGCCAACTACATACTATAGCTCAGTACTAATTGAAATCGGTATTACTGTAGTTGGTATGGTAATATAGTGTGCAATTCGCCTTGTGTGCACTTCGTTTGAGTTGGGAAGTCAAAGAGACCTAAGCCTCATCGAAAGGCGGCGAAATGAAAATGTGTGGTGTTCATACACCCTTTTGTGTACATTTTGGATGCTATTTCAAAAGGGATAATTCTCCAGTTTTTAATCAACAGAGTACGCTAATAAAACTGAAATGTTCTCATATTTTGTGGGATTTTTGAAAAATGTTTTTGGTGACAGTTCTCGGAAATTTTCTTTATGAAAGGGTGTAAAATCACTGCAGTGATATTCTGATATATAGAGTATTTTATGAAGCCAGTTAATAAAGGCATACTGGAGTTGATTTATTTTGTCGCAAAATTCCCTGCAATATTTCGATCAGAAATTGATCCACCCTTTTGTTGGTAATAATCAGTCTTTTTGTCATCCCACTGCATAATAAAGGTTTTTTTATAGAGCTATCACGCTTACAGAAGATTTTTTCCTACGCATTTATATTCAGGTTGGCAGGTTGGTAAGTTGACAAACTTTTTAGCTTTTGGATTGGTAACGACCTCAAACGTCAAAGATGAACAAATAAGGTATGCCTTCCAAAATCCGGAAGGACTCCCAATTCATCTTTCTTTTCGCTATAAATTGAACAACTGCTGTGCAGATTTTTTTATGGCTTTCATCAATAGATTGATTAATTGGTGATTAAGATTAAGCTAATAAAATATACACATACCTTTGTGCCTGGTAGGTACCTAAGTCAGTCGTAAATCTATAAAATTGCGCTCAAAATATAGATAGTTATAAAATTGCAGTTATATAGTTTCCGTATAACGTTCTGCAACCAAAGTGCAGCTGAAACTGTTTATTTTCTTACATTTTCAGGACGTGTGTGGAATGACTGAAAGCATAGTTTTACTCTTTTATTTATGATCTGTTAGACTATTTATGTGTGATTTGAGATTTTATACGCTGGGTAGACGAGTTTTGTCAGACAATATCAGAACCCGAACTGTTAAAGGTCTGCGTTGTCCAGGTCCGAATCATATGCCTTTTACAGTCCCACTGATTATATTAGCAGAGGCTTATTCAGACGGTTCTTTGTTCTTAGAAACTAAGATAAAATGTATTGCTTGAACTGATATCGAACTCCTAGTCATACTAGAGTGACAGGACATTATGTTTTTCAGTATTCTCAGAAATTAGGTTATATATTAGGATATAACAAATGCTATTTATGTAACCAGTTCAGTAAATGTTTGCTACCATTTGTGCTAATAATGGAATAATGGAACGACCATAAAACCTTGTAATGCTAGGTCGATAAAACAATAACTGAAATATCTACTGAACCCATATTAACGACTAGCGTCTGCCTATGACATCACCCGTATTATATGTAAATAGAACATAGCGTATAGCATATTTTTAGACTAGTAAGATTTAAAACACTTCTTCTTGACGAGTCGACCTTAAATTTAAGAGGCCTAGTAGTTTGCCACGCACATAGTATTATCAGTGGCGGCAAGTAGGTATTTTACTGTGCAGGTGTTAAGGCACAGAAGGTGCCGCATGGTTTGTGGTGCAACCACATCTATTGTCGTCATTTATTCAAAGTAGGCTGAAAATCAACAGATTTTGAAGGTCAAAAAAGACAGCCCCCCGAACGCCCGCCCGCCACCACTTCCTATGTGTTTTTGCTGGGAAGAAGAAATGGTGGAACAAACTCCCAGCAACACAAGTCTGTCTGTATGGTTTGAAGAACCGGTTTTATACAAGAGGTTGTCCACTCAGTCACTTACATGATATAAGAAACATTTTTGCATAGTAATTGGGCAGTATATTTTCTTCCTGACAAAAACGGTATTTTGTTCCTCATTTTGTTGTTTATCTGTGACGTGCTAATTACATAACATATAAAACACGCTACGAACATCACTAGCGTATGTGAAAGTAACGTATTGTCACTGGGTAATGAAATGTAGAAGGTCAGCAATATTTTACTGTGTTTAGTCATCACGATTATCAAGGGGTATCGTGTTGCCAGGGTAACTGGTTTGAAGAGTTCAGATAGGAAGTCCTTCCATGTAAAACACTGTTACTCAGCTGTATCCTGTAAGACTAGAAATAAACCCCAACATGGTTCCATTGGACCAAAACCAAAAAATATGTCTTTATCCTGAAAACATTGGATTTAATATTGTTTTAACTGGTCCTTCTGTTCACACTTTTCTTGTGAAAAAATCGCGTGTTTCCTATTAAATAAATCCAAGTATTAGCATTTTCTTACTTAAATATACGGCTGTGTATGGTAATATTAATGGTTTGAGGCGCTGTTTGATGGTGTATTACATTTAAGGTGACATGTCGATATATATACCTAGAAAGTACATTATTTAATTTAGAAACGTTACATTGGTTCACCTGAAAACCGCACCCTTACACTAGGAACGCAAGGACATTTACAGTATAAAATAGACTGAAAAAAAAAACTTTTTTATGTAGGTACCTGAATCATATTTTTTTTTTTAAGAAAGTTTGAAGGACAATTTATATTCGGTATCTTGGTGATACATGAAAAACGTTTAAAATAGCGACCAAAGTTTTAATAATAACTTTTTTTCTTACTTTTTTGGAGTATAAATAAAAGTTCTTTCAAACTTAAATGGTAGAAAGTTAAGGTATATTGCCGAATAAAATTCACCTGATTTTGTAACTTTGAATAAAATAAGTTACGTATTTCCTGTGGTATTTTTGGATTAATTTTTCTGTCTATTTCTACAATATAAAAGGACTATGAACTAATTATTTTTATTTTATGCCTACCTGTCGACATAACAACTTTATTTGGGGTCGACACACTAAAACGAATGGTCACCCATCCATGGACCGACCGCATTAAGCGCTCGAGGTTTTTGATGAAGACATAAATAATTTAAATCCAACAATACAATGCCAAGGTCTTTCCAATATAATATTTCCATAAGCAGCAAACATCTACCATTTTGTATTAAGTATTACTATGCAAACATTTTTCACCATATCACTATATAAAAACTGCATTCGTGTTTGTTACAAACATTTCAGTCAAGGCGATAGGAAATGTCGTGATAGTTTATTTAAAGAACACTCATGTCCATGGAAAATTCTAGAATAAACGCCTTCAGGATAAAGGTGGCCACACGCTAAGGTGCAACAGAAATAAACTTGCATGTTGACTTTTGAATAATTATAACGTGGGTAGAATAAGTGGGGATAATGGTTGATTAATGCAAATTATGATGAAGAAAAATCCTATTATAAATAATATAATTGAATTTCGTTTGCTATAAATTAATTATAATCAGTGCCACTGCAAGGAATAGGTTTCTTCTCATAAAGAGAAGGAGTGAGCGTTAATCACAACGCTTCCATAAGGTAGATTAGCGATTTCTGACTTAAAACTTTTTAACAGACAGACAGGTGTTGCTAGGCAGTTTTTTGCGCCACTTCTTCTCAGCAAAAAAAAAAACAGGCGGTGGTGAAGCGCGGGGTTTGTTAGGGCCATCTCATGTAATTTTGACGTTCAAAAAGTGCTGTTCTTCAGCCTACTTTGAATAAATGCCTCAAAATGTTTTGGCACGATTTTTTTTCCTACCTAGTAATAACGAAGCAGTTTTTTTTTTTTTTTCTCTTTATTTTTTTTACAAGCCATTTAATCCACAGATTATGCCAGGCTTATCGTAGCCTAAGAGGAGAGAAATGCTACTATTGCGTTCTTTTTAAATTACCCACAAATTCATAAATTTTAATAGCCTCAGCACTGTGTGGTTTGGACAGCACTGTGAGAAAAGCACCTAATTCTAAACGATTTATATTTAACTCAGATAGTAGTACATCTCTTTCTCTTTTATACCGGATGCATTCCACCAACAAGTGGTGAACATCTTCAACAATCCCACAAACTTCGCAATTAGGACTATTAGTTTTTTTCATTAAGAAGCCTAATGAAGCAGTAGTTACCCACCTTTACATATTCAGTATATTTCCATATTTCGTATATCCATCGTCAAGTTGTTGTTTGATAAACATTCGGAAGGTTTGACGTTTCACTTGAGAGCTTTCTATATAGTTATTCGATGACTCCGGTATTGGAATAATAATCGTCGTATTTACTTCAATGTATGGAGATGGATGGATGAGTCGTCGAAGGTACACCTATATCAGTCAAATTAAAGAGAAGGTGAAAGTTGTGACGTATAAGGATGTTCAGAAATTGGCACTAGATGTACAAGAATGAAAAGAACTTGAAGATGCCGTTAATATGACGTCAAAAGCCGTCAGGCGGATTTGTGAAAACTGTGACACTAGGGCTTGTTAGGTAAATAAACCTATAACTCACTCGATAAAAGAGAGTATTTTTGGATAAGAAAATGAAGTTTCGGAAGTATAATTTTTGTCATTTTTGTAACATCACATTTTTTTTCTGTAAAATTATAACAACAAACAAACATACACCAAGATATCCAATTAACATACATAATACCAACACTGCATTTACAAAACCATTAAACTATATACCACACACACATATGCAAATACGGCCAATTACTAGACACCGTATTAGTATACATACGGGCTCAGATTGCGCAATTAAACGCAGCGACTCAATTGAGCATGTATTACTTGCCCGCAGCTCGATAATGGCTTCAATGGAACGTTTTAGAATTCTAGATGGATCGCTTCAATCTGCATTCACGTGATAGTACTTTGTCTTTACCTCTAACGATCTGTGGAAATATACGGTAGGCAAATTGCGGTGGGATCGTTGTAATTGGATAATGTGGGACGTTCAAGTAATTTTTAGATACGGTGGGGTGTATTACCTGGCGGTGATTAGATCTTGCATTTTAAAACATATTTTTGTATGGTGATACTAAGGAACGATTGAGAATAAGTTTGGAGTTCTTTAACTTTAATAATATTAGACTGATAAGTAACACTATCAAATGGGCACAACAAAATAAAGTAAATTACATAGCGGTCATACATTGTTTAGGATCGGAATTATGTTTGTGATAGAAGTTAGTTATGCTAACACAATAGCCAACGAGGCCAAATAAAACACGTTCTTCATAGTCATAGTCATTTATTTGCTTTCCATAGTATTTTACCAACCCTCAAACCTAAAGTACTGCACCTTATTACCGCTCTCTAAACCTACATAATCTTATTATCAGAAGATATTAGCGTACAACAGCGTTCACGTCTGTTATGTGCATCTGTATGTTTTCACATTGAAGCACACAATGACCAATACTTGGCTAATCGCCAACAACTATTCACGAGATTAATCGAGCTTAGTGTCTTTGACAATAGTCTGGTTTTAGATCATTAACCCGGCGAGAGTGTGGCAGGGTATTTCATACCCACCGTGTTACTTATTTGCGTATATTTTTTGTTTATGGCCTTCAAAGTGGTTGTCGTCTTGAGTAGCTGGAGTTAAAGGGTTGCGGGAGGGGATAGTGGAGTGATTGCAGTGACGCGACAGCTTGCACTCGAGTAATACGCTTGCAAACCGCGTTTGGGTATGTCATACCCTGCCACATAGTTAGTGTATATATTTCGTGACAAAAAACTTTCCTACTATTTGAGCTTATTTTCTTCATAAATATATAGATTTACGTAGAAAATGAATTTTAAGCGTGATGCAAGCCGAGGTCGGTCCATATTGGAATAGTTTTAAGTTATTTTTCTTAAAACTTGTTTAGTTTTTTTTTTCATAATTTTTTTTGAGAGGATAAAATTTTTTGTTTAAAATTCATAGTCATTTAATTGAAGTTGAGTAAAATATAAAAATTGTGGAAAAAACTCGAGATTTTTATTTTTGCTACCTTACTGAATAGTCGTTTTACAATAATAAATAATTTGTACAATATTTTTTTATTGGAATCAAGTTTTACAGCCAAATTTCTAAGCGGGTATGTCATACCCTGCCACATACTCCTTGTAACATTTTTTCACCACACTCTCGCCGGGTTAAATATAATATTATTGGAGCCTGTATTGTTATTGGTGACCAGCTGTTTCGCCCGGTTTCACCCCTTGTTTTTGTAGGAAACACAATCTGTTTAGGACGTTAAGATTAAGCATAGTATTTGGATTTAAAACCTATATTTCAGTTTTCACTATATTTGTTTCCACTCAATGCTCATTTTTATTAGCAGTCATATAATATGAAATTGTGAAGATGCAGTAACTTATAAAGTTATTTTATTTTCTACTTGACGTTGATAAAGTATTTCCACAGTCATTACCGATTTTAAGTATAACAACTCCAGTGACTAGCAAACTATTTTTCCATCCGGTTTTCCCAGCACCTGAACAGTGAACAATTTTTTGCCTCTAAGTAACACTATGTCTGTGTTTTTTCTGGAGCTAGTTTTTATTTTGAAATAATTTAAGCTAAATAACTTATATTCAATAATTTTGTTGTTTTTTGTATAGTGTATTGGGTGTATGTGTATATTTCTAGAAAATGCACGTGATACATGGCGTTACCTCAGTATCATAAAAACGTACTCTGGCCACTAACAAAAACGTACGTTGAACCGTCACAGCATAATATTTTAGTTTCTAAATATTTTTTAAGACCAATCACAACCGCAACGCTCCAATTGTACACCCGTAGATTTCCACCACGCCTGATCAATTCCAAGTCCGTCTGCTAATAGCGGCAATTTGCTAACAGTCGCACCACACATCACTTTGGCAACAGTCGGTCACGTTCCAACTTTAGCCCCGTATATTCTACGCATAGTAAATGATAGACGAACACTGATAATGGGGGCTGCACTATTAATTAGCTACGTGTCTTTACCGACATTTTGATAAATGTTGTATGCAAATGACGTGTTATTTGTAGGTTTTGGTTTATTTATGAGGTGAGAATCTACATAATAATAAATAAGGCTATATAAAACACACGTTACGGAACACAAGATTAACTGAATATAAAATAGTATTATATTAGTGTAGCAAAAATATGTATGTAAAATTACGTAAGAGCATTTTCACACTAGTGGATTTTGTTCGATTAGTTTGGTCTATGTTCGGCACAAAAATCTGTCTCGCCGTTTCAAACGTCATTATTTGGACTGGTAGTTGTCAGTTGTTTTTTGCGGGACTACAACGCTCATACAAGCCGTGAAAAAAACCACTAGATTGAAAGCGCTCTCTATAGGTGAAAAGTAGAAAAACAATATGATTATTTTAAATTGATTTATGATGGCATAATCAATTGTCAGATAATTCACTGTTACTTCAAACTTTCTAATGAAGACACATTGATTGCCAGCTTAATTTACCTACTATAGTACTACGGCTTAACCCTCAAACTGCCACGACAAGGTAGTATTTCAACCCTCATAATCCGCAACTAACTCGCTGTCTGTTATACCTAAGTATTATATAATTAACACGTTCTGGAAACTTCTCTAACAAGTTACTAAGTACATGATAGGAGTACTGAGACATAACTAATACTCTTTGAAGTTAAGTAGACAGTTGTTTGGCAAGGTTTTAATACGGTGGTGATAAGTAGATAAGTATTGGTGAAGGGCTCGTGGCTAAGTAATGCAATCAGGGATGTTTAATCAAAGATTTCAGATAATGTAAGGAGCCCAAACAACATGACGACCTTGTAAGCGCAATGGTCACTATACCGGGATTGCCGAATTGGTCTTGGATTTGATTCTTGATAATGCCAACATTTGTGTGATGAGCATGTTTGTTGGCTGTGGTTTAGGCGTTAAAATGTGTATCTATTTTATAAATATTTATATGTAATATTTTATCATTTATGTTATCATCCATAACATAAGCCCAATACTTTACCATGGGGCTAACCGAACGAGTGGGAAAAAGGTGTGTATTTATTATAATAGTGTGAAAAAAATGAACATCGTCCTGCCCCAATTGCTAACCTCACCTGCTCGTGGTGCACCATGCTGAAAAACAAACGAGGACCTAGCGACAGACTGGTGGCGGTATAACCACTACACAGCACCAAGTGGGATATTAAATGCCTTGTTCGGAGATGGGCAGCAGCATCTCTGAAGTTAAAAAATATCCCACACTGCGCTCACCAACACGCATACCCAGCACGCTGAGTGTGGGTAGTAAAACAGATGTATTGACATGTTATGTTTAGCAAGTTTTTATTAACAAAAATTTTTCGTGTAAAAAACATACTGTTGATATGTCACGTTTTGCTTAGTGTCAATGTTTTTATGACGCAATACTGTCAGCAAGTCGCGAGTTTATGACACAAAATGTAGCGTCCCTCGTCGTTCTATACTTGTACGAAAATAATGTTTTATTATACAAACATATTATTAGCATTATGGCTATGTAGTACCAACAAGCATGCTCGGCGTAGTGCGTATGGGCAAATCCCCCCAGCTTGGAGGAGGCCTTTGTCCAGCAGTAGACGTTTTTAGGCTGTGACAACAACGATGAAGGAATTTTGGAAACTAGTGAAACGTAGAATATTAATTAGCTATTTCTTGAGATCGCCCTCATGTCCCAAAGAAACTTATGTTTTTAGTTTACAAAACAAAGCTTTATTTTTTTGGTCTTCCCTATATCCGTAGTTTGATTTCAACAGGTACATTCCTTCACCTTCCAAGACCGTCCAAAAAACGTTAGGTAATTTTATAAGTGCTGTATTTCGTATAAAAATAAACCATATATCTAAGGTACAAAACCACTTTACCCTACGCTCCGCTAACAATATCAGGAGCACATAACGTGTCCCCGAGTGTCGCATCTGTTAAATGCAGGCGCACATAACGCGGACACCTTATCGGGCTGTGACGTCACACGTGAAAGGAAGCGTACTGCCATTGTGTTTGTATACTATGAAAGAGATCTATTCTAGATACTTTTATAAATATATTTTTAAGTTCCGTTAACGTTATTGCAAACGTTGAATAGGGGTGCAGATCTATATGCCCGCAATACCTGGTTAGAGAATTTGACGAGCTCTTCGGTGCAATGGTGCCATGCCGGAATGCCAAACTGATGGTCCCAGGTTCGATTCCATGTACGGTCAACTTATGTGTGATGAACATGTTTTTTGGCTGTTGTCTGGGTATTATAATATTATTATGTGTCTATTTATACATACTAGCTATACCTTAATGTAAGTATTTGTAAGCACATAATACATATAACACAAGCTAATCAATAGTTTATTACCTACATGGGGTCAACCGACCGCGTGTGAAAAGATATTCCAATATTTTTATTATAAAAAGAAGGCGTGCCAAATTCTAAGATATGGTGGCCATTTCCACATTTTTGGTTATCATTATAGAAGAGGCTAGGAGATCCTGTAATTAGTCTCACCATCAGATATTTCACTGCCCAAGTTTATTAAATCAAATAGCTAGTCGTTTCATGTAAAACACTGGTACAAACCTGAATGTAGTATACTGCAAGTAGACTCCAACAGAGTCCTAAATATAAAAAATAATAAGGAAGTTCCAGACTTCACACAAAAGAGTAAACATTTACCTGTTAACAATATTAGTAAACACATAAACAACGAAATTATCACGTAACAACAGGTCTCCCGCGTAAATTATGTATTTCCCAGAGTACAATAACAACGTAATATATCCCCAAGCTATTACTTAGTTAACTAATTAAGCCCTCAATATGCTAATGCACTGCTAATTAGCTGCAACTAATGCACTTTAAGCTTGCCTGTTTAGGAGTGACGTCACACTCTGAATCTGTGTTATCCTGCAAGAGGTGATTTTAAGTTTTCATGAAAATCATGCTACCCTGGTAAGTAGCGCAAAATATAATTTACTAGCTTTTGCCAGCGGCTTCGTCCGCTTCCCGAGGGAACTATTTCCCGTACCCGGATAAAAAGTCAGGGTCTATTCTATCTCTGTACCAAATTTCATCAAAATCGGCTCACTGGTTAAGGCGTGAAAGCGTAACAGACAGACAGACAGAGTTACTTTCGCATTTATAATATTAGCAGGGATAAGGACGGTAAACATGGGATATTTTTGAAAAAAAATACATTATCGGGAGAGCATTATTTCGAATTAAAAATAATTATATTAACAAAAAAATATAACATCAAGTGATAAAATCACGAATTTAAATAGCTGATGTTCATCAACAAACATAAACTGATTTTACATTTTCACATGTTCGTAGAATTACATACTCAAAAACTTAACTAAAAATAGTCTGAAATAATTTATTGTTCATACATTTTCACTGTTAGCTGATTTCAGAGCGGAAATTCTATTTGACGACATCATAATTCAGTTTTCGTGAACAATAATTAAGAAAATACATAACCACACAGTTTACTTTACCCATCTCACATGCAAGTTGGCGAGTTTACTTCCAAGTTCAGTGATACAAACAATAGTCTGAATTAGGTTACAGAGACCAACTTGAAGCGTTTAGTTTTAAACACAAGAATTCTGTTGCAACTAGGATAAATTAAATCTGGATAAATTACTCTATATAAAATATTACGTCCACGTCATTTGTACAGACAACAGCACATCAAGTTACCACAATCTGTCAAATTTCTGCAATAGATTTTCAACCTTATCACAGTAGCGGTAGGTTAATGTTTGATGGGTAAAATTTGACAGATGCGGGTACCGCGACCTGCTGTTGTCTGTTCTATATGATATTATATATTATTCTAGATTTATCTCTTTGTCAATACGAACAATATAAAGCTGAAGTTTGTTTGTTTGTTTTATTTATTTATAAAATATTATGTCTAAGTGTTTTGTATACTGTATCATATTGTACATTATCTAAATCTACGTCTTTGTCTAAACTAAATAATAATATAGAGCTGAAGAGTTTGTTTGTTTTTTTTTTGTTTGAACGCGCTTATCTCAGGAACTACTGGTCCGATTTGGAAAACTCTTTCAGCTGACGTAAGTTAGTTATCTATTCTTATAGCCTTTTCCTAACTATATTAAGGTCAGCTGCCAGAGTATAGGAATGCAGCTAAAAACCAGTGTTTTACATAAAATAACAAAAATCTGACAAATCTTCGTTTAACAGCGGTTCGGCAAAAGTTTATAGTAGTTTCCCAAAATGTTGAAAAAACAAGAAATTTTCATTAATATTTTTTGTATTTTAGCAAAATATAATGTCTTATATAATAACCAAAAACATATTCACATCATAGTTTCAAGTATTCGGAGTTTCCCGTCACATTCTCCTGCGTGCACCATTTTAACACCCGCTGCACTCAACCTAGGTACAAAACATTCACTTTCGTTAATATGTCGTTGTAACGGCAGAATACTGAAAGTTATTGGTTTTATGTATACCAAAAAATAATAATAAGAAAACTGCGAAAAATGCCAAATGCGAGTTGAAGATACCTACGAAAGGTTCCGTACAAAAAACTACGTTTGTTGTATGGGAATTAAAATTCTAAATTCTTTTTTTTTAGTAGCCTTTATTATATTGTTCCATTGCTGGGCACAGACCTCCTCTCAAATTGAGAAGGATTGAGCGTGACGCTTGCTCAATGCGGGTTGGTGATTTCAGATTTTATAGTCCAGGTTTCCTCAAGATGTTTTCCTTCATCTTTTATCAGCCATTGGTGTCTAAGACCTACTTAGAAAGTATATACAAACTTAGACCTGGAATCGAACCGACCTGGAATCGAACCCACACACTCATACTTGAAAGGTTGGTACTTTACCCACTAGGCCACCACGACTTCTTAATCTAAGTATAGTTTTTATTATTTAAAATTTCAACTCTAGCTATCATGGTTAACAAGATAAAGCCTGGTGACAGATGGACAGGCAGACAGCAAAGTCTCAGGGTCCCGTTTTACCCTTCGGGTACGGAACCCAAATAACTGGTTTTCTAGTTAACATAGCTAAAAGACTCACCTACAACGATTGCTGTACGATCTTCCATTGGAGCCGCAGACGGGTGCGAATTCTGCACTACATATCACAGCAGCCCGGGACTCCACCATAAACAGTCCCACCAAGAGAATTGAAAATACTGAAATATTATTATTTAATTAGTTTAGGCCTAAGAGGTATTAAGAATAGCCTAGCTCTTTCCCTGACTAAACTATGTTGAGGTGTATTTATAATCTTACCAGATGATGTTTTACATGGAGCGACTGCCTGTTGACCTCTTTTTTTTTCGATGGGAAATCATCAGTATGACACCTCCCGCTGTGGGTGACAGCGGGAGGTAGTGTCAGACTTTACTGACTAAAACCCGCCGTGTTCCTTCGGGAGCCCTTTGTGTGCCAGGGCCGCGGTAACTCTTTTGAACAACCCGCAGCCCCGACAGGCTCTGGCCCTAGTGGGCCCCGCAGGGTGCCTATAGAGACCTCAACAGTCCAAATATCTGGGCAACCCGATACTTCTCAGTACTGACACCAACACCACCAACCTACCTCAGTCTGTATTTTTTTCAATAGATTTTCAACCTTATCTCAATAGTTGAAGGTTCATTTTCGATTGGTAAACTTTGGCAGATTCGGGTAGGTTGACCTGCTGGCGTACGACTAGTTATCAGACTTTCTGACTTCTGATTACCAGTTGCGACTGCCAAAAATGCCAGCCGGGATCCACAACGTCGTTCGAAAGTGCGAAAAAGATATTATTTAAATCTACTGATATACAAAACACGTCAAGCTCTAGTAAAAGATAATTTAAACGTATAATATGGACTACGCACAGAAGCCCTCTTTCTAGTACAATCGGTTAAAATATAACAGCTACACTTACAGTAATGGCAAGGATATATATTATTTATTTATTTAAACACTACACATTATTAAAAATATATAAAATAGTTGAACATCAGTATCGGGAGCAGGGTCCAAGCAACCGATAGTTTTGGCCCCAGAGACAGAAACCGTTTCACAAAAACCAGTATACAGTTAACACGTTGAACGCCAAGTAAGCGATAAACAATAGATTTCCTATTGTGTATGTAACCCATGGCGTTCAACGTGTTATACACACCGTGTTCCTGAGGTTATACATTAACTTCGGCATGTTATTCAGACCATTGAATTGACCATTTTTTACTATGGACACTTTTCCGAATTACAATTTCTTAAAAAAAAAAAATACAAACTAAATGCTTGAATGAAATTTATCTAATATGAATTACTATTTACCTGGGCTGGCAATATCGCATTTGAAACTTTGGTTCACATGTCCGCATAAACTTTTTCTCACAAAAAGACTCTTTCTCACAGCACAACATAATTAAATTGGTTAAACTTAAATTACAAATAACTTTAAATCTATGCCATTTAAACTACTACTTCCTTTGTACGATATGTTTAACAAGAGCTATAGAAGTATTATTCAAAATTGATGCATATACTCAGGAACACGGTGTAATATAGTTACAAGGAAATTCTTAATAGAAAGTAATTAATTCAAACTCACCTAGTAATATCTTCATAGTGATGTCAGCTCGTTGCAAGCCACTCTATCTAAATGAAAGATAAACTGTAAAACAATAGCCTTTTATACATCTTTTATACAAAACATCTCTTGGCACGATGATTTTCCTGTACTCTAACAATACCTGTGCTAAAACAACTTCAATAAAATTGCAGTATTTTAATAACAACAATCTATCAGAAGAACCGCCTTATTCTTTTCTTTTTAGGCATTGAAAAAACCCAGGCGTTTTGCTACGTTATAGATGTTGTTTTCGTGTGTAACATTTTTTAAACATATACTTTTTAACCTAAAATAGAACTATACACATGCTTATTTACAAAAACTTATACTCGTATTAAAATAAAATAAAAACATATGTTATTAAATAAATGTACTTTGTGTCTGTTTATACCAAAACTATAACGGTTACAATTTAGGTGTTTTTTTTTATTAGATCAGGTGTTCCTATTTAGGAAACAGGAGATACGGTCTAAACATAATCAGTGCTTAGTTTTTGTTTGTTTTTATTAGTAAAACGTAAAATTCAGGTTACGTCACGGAGAATTACTGGCATCCGCTTAGAATTACAAACATTAAATATAAATTACTAGCATTTTCTCGTGGTTTCATCCGTTTGAAACTATATCAAGTACCCGGATAAAAAAAATATACTTATGTCACCCGGGAAGAGAGTAGCTTCCCAAAAGTGTCATATTTTTTCAAACCTGTTCAGTAGTTTAGGAGCCCTTAGGTTCCCAACAAACGAACAAACTTTTCCTCTTTACAATATTAGTATGGATTATAGCACCTCAAACATGGACAGAATACTTATTTAGACATTACAATTGATTTGAATCAACAAACTTCATACCATATGACGCACTCATCTCTCATTGGTCAATAATGTCATCACGAACACATAAATGATCTCTTGTTGGTTGTTTAATACACGCCGTCATGGAATACTCGGACATAATTGGTAAGTTAAAATTTAATGCCGTCTTTCACTCGGGTTTTACCTGACAGGAAAATATTTAAATATTAGCAAAGGAATCCCCGTACTTATACTACGTGAGAATAAAATTAAGATTTTTTTCCTTATGCGAATATTCTCAATGTTTCCTCAAAAGTTTTTTTGCCTTATAATTGTTATAATATTCTTGATGCGTAGAAGTGAGGATCATGTTGTGAGGAAGGTTAGGATATTGCGGAAGGGGACGACCAAAGAAACGATGGATGGATTGCGTGAAAGTCGATATGGCTAGGAAGAATGTTACTTGTGAGATGACGGCAAATAGAAGAGAATGGAAGAAAAAAACATGCTGTACCGACCACAAATAAATTGGGATAAGGGCAGGAATATGAAGATGATGAATTGTTATAATATTCTATTCTGGTATCTTCTTCGAATCAATTAAGTTTTTTTTGATACTCCAAGATTTATAATGTACAGTCAAGGAAGGATATTAATTGCTCAGCCATTCACTAATAAATAAACTAATAAAGTCTAGCAAACGTTACCAATTTATATTTCTTTACTAACATGACAAGAGTGTACACGCATTGCCAAGTATTAGTTGGCTGATAATATAAATTGTTCGGGCTCAAAAATAGTTTCATCATCTGCCTAGCCTTTTCCCAACTATGTTGGGGTCAGCTTCCAGTCTAACCGGATGCAGCTGAGAACCAGTGTTTTACAGCCCAGTTACCCGGGCAACCCGATACCCCTTGGTAAGACTGGTTGTCAGACTTTCTGGCTTCTGATTACCCGTAACGACTGCCAAAGATGGTCAAATGACAGATAAGACCCACCAATTTATTGTGCTTTACAATAAAAACTAATCAAACATTATAAATCTTTTAAAGCTAATCAACAGTTTTGAGATATTTTTATTTCTTATCAAATAAGTTGAGATGTTGGTTTCTAAAGTATTTTTTAAATTTTTGTTCAGACAAGAAGAGGAATCATGACATCTNATCCAAGGACCGACCGCACCAAGCGTTACTTAACCTTATGATCGATTGATCCGCGCGGCTTTGACTTAGCCACGAGTTCTTAATCAAAATCGAAAATAGTTTAAATCTGATATATCAAACATTTCATATTTAAATATTATTAAAAAATATTTACAGTACTCGTTTTAGTGGTGTAAACAGGGCGGTTTAACAAAAGAATAATAATTAACTGAACAAGTTCACTTTACATGAAAACCGTGAAAGTTTCAGTTTACAATTTCGGTTTTAATTAACAAGAAACACGATAGTTACTGTTTCATTTTAACGAGAAGTCTTATTCATTGTTTATTATTTATTTAAACTGTTATTTATAACGGGTTCGATTCTCGGCACGGTTAATATTTGTGTGATGAGCATATTTTTTTAATGTCTAGGTGTTATAAATTATAATACAGAGAAAATTTTTTTTGTTTGTTTGTACCTTAAAGACTCCGAAACTACTGATCCGCTTTGCAAAGTTCTTTCACACAGAAAAAGGTTTATTTTATTGCAACAAAATCAAACAATACGGAGTATTTTTCAAAGGTTTTTAATAAAACGAAAATATATTGTTCTACATCATATGACATAATCTTATTAAAACTAATTAACATTTTCTACCAATTATACAAATAAAAGTACCAATTTACCACACGCCTAGGTAATAAATTATTTGTTATTAGAGCAAACATTCTTAACACAAGAAAATAAATAAAATTAACAAAATATTTCAGAGTCAAATTCCCAACGATGAGTTTGAAACAATACCTATTTAACCAATAATGAAAGTGCAACTAATCATAACATGTCTAGGAATTTTCTTAAACTTCATATACCTAATAGTTATACCTATGATTATATGGTCATTCCTGTCAAATATCTTTGCTTGTCCGAAGTTAGCTGCTACAGACTCATATATAGACATCGGATTACATGCATTTGCATTTTTGCATATGCAAATGCATATAATGCTATTTTTATAGCGTTATTGCATATAATGGTATTTTTTCACTGACGGTGCTTATTTTAGTAGTTGTACGTGTTAGGCGTGTATATATATATTTGAGGATATTTCAATAAAAAAAAATATTGCTCTTATTGCCACACATTTCAGCAATATACCCGATGCAATTGAGAAACTAGAAACTAAAAATCTTCCTTTGTGCAAGTCCTTAGAAATATTAGAAACAATGATTGAACAGGTGTTACTCTGTTCAATCATTGTTTCAATTCCTTCCTTCCTTCCGAGTTCAATATCGCAAAAGGTTCGTGGCAAATTAGATGCAGTTTTGTGTAAAAACCCTGATCTTGAGGAAATTAAGAAAATTAACTCATTTATCAACGGCACCGGACAATCTCTGCCTGAGGAGGTCTCTGCAGAAATGGCGCCAAATTTCAAATTCTGTCCGGTAACGTCAGTTGATGTCGAAAGGTCATTTTCGGCCTATAAATTAATATTAAGCGACAAGCGTCACAAGTTCGCTGTAGAAAACTTGGAAAAATATATTATTGTATATTGTCACAAAAATTATAATAAATAAACGTTAATTATATTATAATACATAATAATGAATGGTTTTTGATTGTGCATATTTTGTGCATATTTTGCCCTTTTTTAGAGCATATTTGCATGCATATTTTGGCATTTTAATAGTGCATATAATCCGATGTCTACTCATATATAATAGTCAAATTATACAAAACTAGCCGTTTTCCCGCGGTTTCACTCGCATCCCGTGGGAATTACTGCCCGTACCCGGATAAAATATAGCCTATGTCACTCGTAGATAATGTAGCTTTCGAATGGTGAAAGAATTTTTAAAAACGGTCCAGTAGTTTTTGAGCCTATTCATTACAACCAAACAAACAAACAAACAAAGTTTTCCTCTTTATAATATTAGTATAGAAAACACTGCAGCGCATGTGTGAAGTTTAAAATGGCTAACTTCGGAGAGGTTCAGGCATAAGTACACTGACAACATAAACGTCAGTTTTCTTAAAACACCTGTTTATATTGAAAACTGGCTGTTTTCCCGAGGACTCATTCGTGGGAATTCCTTCCCACACTCGAATAAAATAATTTTGCAGCGTTTTCGTTGAAATCTCCCCGATGACTTATTTTTTCCCGACATCTTCAACAAATATCGTTAATGTACAGACGACAGCCGGTCAATTATTCAAATCGGTTCAGTAGATCCGGAGCCTATTCGTTACAAACAAACATACAAAACAATCAGATATTTATATTAGTTATAGATGAATTCTTCCACACACTGGTGTTACCACTTAGTAATAAAAATACGTAATGTATGTTTATCATAATCTTGAGGAGTGGTGCAGCTAGTTCCTCGTGATGGACTCACTGGCTCAGTCGTTTCCTGCAGTGCCCATTGTATGCCTTCCTCTGTTGGGCACACTTCAATCTTTGGACAAAAACAAGTTATTAAAGAAGAATTATTTAATAATAAAAATACGCATTCGAATTAAGAACCTCCGCCTTTTTTGAAGTCGGTTTAACATGTTGTACCTAACGTATTCCAGTGGTTGTGAGACTTTTGGCTCCTGAGCCCGCAGCGAGAGCCGAAGATGTTCAAATGGCAGCTTTATTTTTTGTTTTTAGGGTTCCGTACCCAAAGGGTAAAAAGGAACCCTATTACTAAGACTTCGTTGTCTGTCTGTTTGTCTCCAGGCTGTATCTCATTAACCGCGATAGCTAGAATGCTGAAATTTTCACAAGTGATGTATATCTGTTGCCGCTATAACAACAAATACTAAAAATTTCAAAAAAATATTTTTTAAGGCTGTTGATTTATATTAATTAATTGCAAAATTGTACACTAGTAGCGCCATCTATTAGAAATAATGTGCAACTTAAGTAACTCACACTTGACCATTCCTATTGTACTTTTTTCATAGATAATGGTACGGAACCCTTCGTGCGCGAGTCCAACTCACACTTGGCCGGTTTTTTTTTTTATCGATGGGAATTTTTATCATCAAATGACCCCTCGCGCTGTGGGTGACAGCTTGAGGGAGAGTCAGACTTTTACTGACTAAAACCCACCGGGTTCCTTCGGGAGCCCTTTGTGTGCCAGGACCGCGGTAACTCTCTTCAAATGACAGCTGGGATCCATTTAATGCGCCTTCCGAAACACGGAGCAACTTGTTACAATAAGATGTAGACTGACCGCTTCAAGTATTGCTTGACTTGATCGTCAATCGATTTGTGCTACTGCTACCTAGCCAAGAACTCTTCTTAAAAACCAAACCAATTTTAAAGTTACCAAGTTATTAAGTTCTTTTGTACCTCTGTGTGTCAAAAATGACACAATTTATAACTATGAGATAGGTATAAATTATGTAGAAAAACACTTACGTGCAGTCATTAGGGTAAGTTCTCATATCTCGGCCGCAGACTGGTGAGAAGTCATTTGGACAGTCACAGCGCTGTGCACTCGTGATTATCATCTGTGACATCAGCACGGCCAGGAGGGCTGATAGTACTGTGAAATTAAATGAATTTACGTATAAGTTCAAAAAACTTATATGTAACTTAATAAATAAAAAAATATAGTCAACGCGGTCTGTCTGTCTGCCACCCCTTCAGTTACGTGATAGTATGTGATACACAAATGTGTAATGCTCAAGAAACATATTTAATAAGGTCCACAAGTAGACACAATTAGTGTGTATCACATATTTATGGTTCATGGGAGAGGAAAAGTGTTAGACTACTTTTGACCAAAAAAATATAAAAGTGTCTAAACGATTCTAAAATAATAAAATTGTATCTGTCCCAGTCGTATAAACACATAATAAGCTCGGGAGCGTTCAGTAGTCGCCGAGTCATCAAGTCATACAAAGACAATGTGCATGTACATTATTGTACATTTAATTTTATACAAACTAATACATAATTACATAACACTTTCCTGAGAAAATAATACATGTAATTTATACTTGCTTTATAATTATTATTCTAAAACAAACACTTACCTAGGAAGATTCTCATTGTACCTACTCTTAAACACTTTCTGGTTAAACTGATGTCATAACGACTTATTCTCGTGTTATATACCTGCAAATTTTCACTTAATGTCAACAATTAGTGTTGAGAAATGTCAATATTTTGACTAACTAGCAAACCTAGGTAATATGAACTATGTTTCGGATTCTGTTCTCTGTTTATATTCCGACAGATCGTGTTAAATGGGAGGCTAAGGTTATTCTGCAAATCTCATCATCATCATCTGCCTAGCCTTTTCCCAATTACGTTGAGGTCGGCTTTCAGTCTAACCGGGTGCAGCTGAGAACCAGGGCTTTACATGGAGCGACTGCCTGTCTGACCTCCACAACCAAGTTACCCGGGCAACCTGGCACCCCTTGGTAAGACTGGTTGTCAGACAGTTAAAAGTTTTGTAAGTATGTGTTTGTGTGCGATGCTGTCAAACAGTACAAATACGTCAATTTTACCTTGAAAACTGACAGCTGTCAACTGCACAAAAGATTCGGTAGCACTATAACCATTTTGCTACTCTGGCATACATTTGCGATACGGACTAGTTGCGATGTGGTCAATTTGCGATCGTCTCATTCTGATACCACCCCATTTTTCAANACGTCAAGCGTTGCTTAACCTTATGATCGACGATCTGCGCGGCTTGACTTAGCCACGAGCTATTCTGCAAATCTATTAGGTGCATATATTAATCACCCCTGTTCTTACTGGTCAATAATAATAAGAAGAAGGATCATATTATGACAAAAAAGTTGCCCCAAACGCGGGTGAAACTGCGGAAAACGGCTAGTTACGTGTAATGATAATACTCGCTAACTCAAAAATCTCGCCTTCATGAAAAATCTCAACTAACGAACTGAAAAGGTTAAAAATGTTCTATGGAATACTTGCTTATCTAGGTAGGGTCCAGCAACTGCGATTGTTCAACTATTTCTGCCTTTTCAGTTCGTTAGTGAAAATTTATATTACAAGGTCTCATATTACTTTGTGGTACTGCTGAACCTATTTGGATATCCGGTGGGTAAATAGCGCACCCAGACTAATAGACTACAGGCCCATGGTGAAAAAGTACGGGTCATTTGAACCACCAGGTGATCTATCTAGAACGATATAAGAGCATAAAATAATAAGATTCAGCACTATGCCGTCACTTGTAAGCTGTCCAACTGAGTGTAGGTGAGAATTCGAACGTACTGGTAGAGGGGGTGCATTTTCGTCACATGGGCATACTTCCATTCATGTTCATACTGATTTATTGGCCCAAGCAAACTATCGGCTATAAGTCTGTAGCGCGCGGGTACTTTTGTAGTCATTTGGCAAGTCTGCAGTGTGCATGGGCTCTTACTCTTCATCCAAACTTCGTACCTAGGCCTAAAAAATGCTATAGTACCCACAAAATGTAATAAACATAGTTAATAACTAAGTAAATTAACCGGCTAGCCAATATAGGCCACCCATAAAGGGCTATTCTTTGCAATTAGCTACGTCAAAACCCATTTGGGCTTGTTTTGACCCTAATCAAGGTCGGCCTCAAGTAAGGACATAGCTGCCTAAACTACGCCTAGGAGTAGTTAGACGGATACACTTTACTAACGGTATTATGAACTAGATTTTACCAGCGACTTTGCCCGCAAAAAACTTAAAATTCCTTTTTTTTTCATTCCCGTGGGAATTTCGGGAAATCTTTTATCTCGCGTGAGTCTTAAGATGAACCTCTGTGCAAAATTTCAGCTCTATAGGTTCATGGGTTGGGCCCTGCGTTGATGAGTCAGTGAATGAGTCAGGACTTTGATATTTATACGAGTATATAGATAAGCATAGATGTATGGATTTGAAAGGCCCACAGACGTGTAAATATAAATATGGAGTTCTTAACTACATCAATATTGTAAAACAAAGTCCTTTGTCACTAACAGCCGTTCCCAATAATCTATCTAACTCTGGATTTGCTTACCAGAGATAGGAATTTGACATAACTTGTATGGGGCTAATGTCAAAATTCTATCACTAGTAAGCTAATCCAGAGATAGACAGAATATTGATTTCCGCAGTAAGTCTATCAGTCTGTCTTACCTCGATAAACAAAATTGCAGGAATTTAAATTTTTTAAGCGGTTTTTAACAACAGATTAGATTCATGAGGAAGGGGTGTACAAAGATAATCCGAGCGCAGCTGGGTTGAGCCGCTAGCTTAGTTGCATACGCAGCCATCATTACTAAGGCTTCATGTATGTACGATTATCGATTGCGTTCTGAAGTCATATCTTGTCTTTATATCATCATCAGCCTTTTTATCGTTCCACTGCTGGGCTGCGGCCTCCTCTCATACATAGAAGGATTCAGCTTTAATCACCATGCTTGCTCAATGCGGGTTGGTGATTTCAGACTTTATAGTCCAGATTTCCTCGAGATGTTTTCTTTTACTTTTAATCAGGCACTGATATCCAAGATACATATACTTGGGTTGTGCTAGCCAACATGGGTAAATATCTAATGAAATAGTATACTTCATGTATTATCTTTTTTGTATAAAACCGGTTCTTCAAACCATACAGACAGAATTGTGTTGCTGGGGAGTTTGTTCCACCACTTCTTCTTCCCAGCAAAAACACATAGGAAGTGGTGAAGGGCGGGCGTTTTGGGGGCTGTCTTTTTGTAAAATTGACCTTCAAAAAGTGCTGATTTTCAGCCTACTTTGAATAAACGACTTTTTATCTTTTTTTTATCTTGGCACGTAGAATTTACTTATCTAACTAAAAGACCAATAAACTCAAAATCATAAAATAAAACAAAGAACAAAACAAAAAAATATTTGCAATTGGTACAGACAGCAAAACAATCTAACCTCAAGTTTATTCCACAAGATTGCAAATTCCCAATTCTTTCTCAAACGATTAGTGGGCAATAATTGTGTCTACAGTACAAGTGGTTGGCATAATTTGCCCACAAGATAAGACATTACCCCATAAGTGGGGAAATATGTAAATGTGTGAACTGGCCAGTTGCCAAGTGAGGTCACATTTGCAGTAGATCAAGTCGAGATTTTTATCTTAATTTAAAAGGGGAATTTGGTTTTGAATGTAAGCATTTTGGGGTTTAAAGAAAATTATGGTGGGTGATTAGGTGGAGAGTTATGGGCCCAAATATTTAAATTATTATTTTAAAAACACACAGGCAAGTGTCTTAATAAAAATGTTTTTTTACTTATTTTTTTTAATAATGTTATATTGACATGACTCTAAGTAATTCAATCGTGAAATTATGTGTGAAATAAACAGATAAAAATACCTAATCAAGTATATTCATAACCGACCGAGATGACATATCTCTCTACAGGACATTTTGTTTTCTTTTTATTAGTTTCTTTATAGTGGCTGACTTCAGAGCAGCAAAGTTATGTGATCAGTGCTGTAGTGTAGATAACTTTCAAATCTTAGTCAGAAAATAAAAAAAAAATATTTCCAAAAATTTCCATATTTTGAAACAAAGCAACATTCAACAGCTTTCTTTTATTTCAATTCGGGACAAAATGATTCTACTGTTTTAATTTACATCTTGTAAATAGATGTACATTACGAGTCCTAACGACCGGCCTCCAGGCGACCGTGAGGCCCAAACTCAGGCCTTTTGGCCTTCCGTTATTTATTGGCCGGCTGAGGACATAGAATTTAATGTTGCCGATACAGTTGTCTCGGTTAAGTTTGACTAAGGAATAAAAGGCCTGACGAAGAATATTTTGTGAAAATGCGGCAAAGTTTTTTTCGGTAGTTTAATATGTATTAGGTTTTGTTAGTGATATAGTTCATGTTAATATTTTAAGAGATAATAGCTGATTGTAGCTACTTGTCTACAACTATCTGACAAATAATGCCATAGTAGTCAAAATAAAAGTATTTCTATGGCATTATCTGTGAGATAACCATCTAGAACTATATCTGGAACCTGTGTAATTGGCCCTTAGAATCAAAACCAGAACATTACTGCTCGTCAATACAAAGTTTTGAATCGGTCTAATTAATACTGGTTAAATAACTGATCGTTGTTATGGCCCGAACGAACTATCGGCCGATTAAAAGTTTACAGTGTGTTAACACTCTTAAGCTGTTCATAGAAAATTATTATACTTATACATTAGGAAATCATTTTGAGTCAAAAACCTAATAATGATGCTATTTTTAAGATTTTTCACCAATATTAGCTACCCTTTACTTCGATGCTTTTACTCCAATCATACGAAAACAAACTTTTAGAATATTCTCTAACTAAGATATACAACTTCTTAAACAATTTAGTACTTCCCGCGTTGAAGTTTGGAAAACTAAAAGTTGCCAGCGGAAAATATTACGAGTTGCTTTGAAAATATGTTTCATACATTTTGATTATGTTTTATGTAGTTTATTTTATAAATCGAACATACAAACATATGATTTAACTGCATAGGGGTATCATCATCTGCCTTGCGTTTTCCCAACTATGTAAGAGTCATCTTCTAACCTAACGGACTGCAGCTGATTTACCAGTGTTTTACTTGGAGCGACTGCCTTTCTGACTTCTTCAAGCCAATTACCCGGACAACCCGTTAATTATTATAAATTTAAGTTTTATACATAAGTTACTATATCTATAGAAAATTTTAAGTTCATATTATTGTACTGTCTAGACTCATTGACCCCACAGTCAAACCATTACAACGGTTTTGTGGGGCTTAGCTTAAATATTTTATTACCTTTAGGCTATAATAAATAAATAAATAATAAACCCGATATCCTTTGGTCAGACTTTTTGTCAGACTTTCTGGCTTCTAACTACCCGTAAAGACTACCAAAGATGTTCAAATGACAGTCGGAGCCACCAATTTCAGGTGCCTTCCAAAACACAAAGGAACTCGTCATGACATTGATGGTCACCCGTCCACGGACCGACCGTGCCTTGCGTTGCTTAACCTTATGATCGATCGACCCGTGTGGCTGTCACTTAGCACTGAGCTCCTCTAGATTTTAATTATGGCGTCCTAGCCGATTGCCGGCCACGGCGGCTGTTCTCATATAAGGCGATCAGCCAGCTGCGCAGGACATATTATAGTGCACAAGCATTTGCGCAGACACAGGTGCACTATCTATTCCCTCACTCCCATAACCCGATGGGACGGCAATCCGACATGACCGGAGAAAGATTATACGTAGGACCGACATTAACGTGCTCTCTGATGCACGGGTGAATCAATCACCAACTTCCAACTCCGGGCTGCTTTTGTGAAAGTTTCTAAAACCCACAAAGCGATTCGGCCTGACCCGGGAATCGAACCCGAGACCTCGTGCACAGCAGGCCATGCGACAGCTAGACCAACGAGGCCGAGGCAGATTTTAGTAAAATATTCACTAATAAAATTCTCTTACGTACTACCATCACATGGCACGAATACCTACTGCTTGAATAAGTATTTTCTCATATAATATTATTTTTCTTAGAACCCCTATATTTGCTATCTTCAACTGTTTGTTCAAACAATTTAGATATTCTGCTTACCACGTAACTGTATTCTAGGAAAGGATAACCTTTTCTAGGAATACTTTTCATACTGGAAATACATATAAAAGAGCAAGTCATCTGTTTGTCTGTCTGTAACGCTTCGAATCAACATAGTAGATCACTTAAGACAGCATTTGGTAAAGTTAGCTTGAACCGGTATTTGAAATGATTATCAGAAAATATGACCCCTCCAAGTCGTGGTGGCCTAGTGGGTAAGCACCAACCTCTCAAGTATGAGTGTGTGGGTTCGATTCCAGGTCAGGCAAGTACCAATGCAACTTTATGTAAGTTTGTATGACTGTTCTTAAGATATCTTAGACACCAGTGGCTGATAAAAGGTGAAGGAAAACATCTCGAGGAAACCTGGACTATAAGTCTGAAATCGCCAACCCGCATTGAGCAAGCGTGGTGATTAATGCTCAATCCTTCTCCGTGTGAGAGGAGGCCTGTGCCCAGCAGTGGGACGAAAAAAAGGCTAGTAAAAAAAATTAAAAAAATGACCCCTCCTGCTGTAATCATCCGTGTTTCTAAGGTGTCGTACCAAAAGGGTAAAACGGGGTCTAATAATAATTACTAAAACTACGCTGTTCGTCTGTCACCATGCTGTATCTCATGAACCATGTTAGCCAGTGAGCTGAAATTCTCATATACGAAATATTTATGTTCAAAACTATAACAAAACCAGTTTTTTTTGGGGGTTTCCATACAACAGACGTGTTTTTTTCTATGGGGATTCCGTACAAAAAAGTTACGTGCCCGAGTTCGAATCGCACTTGGCCTGTTTTATCATCCCACTGCTGGGCACGGGCCTCTTGTCACCCAGAGAAGGAATGAGCGTTAATCACCACGCTTGTTCAAGGTGACAAGTAAAGCCGGGTGTAATGTCTAGTACAAACATATCCGCAGAGTTAGCAAGGCCTAAACCTACAAGCGTGTGAGCATACAGATACTAAATCAACAGTTTGAGCAAATTCGCTTTTTGTGATTTAAGGCTGAATAAGTTAGAAGACAGTGGGTAAGTTTTTGCTGTATTAGTAGATAAGAAAATGTATTGTTATGTCGTAACGTTTTACTGTTTTGTTTCGGTGTATATCGTTTGAACGAATGCTCACAGCGGATTTTGTCGCGCGTTTATGTTCGGTTTTATACGCGCGACACATTCGGGAAAAACATTTGTCGTGCGTGGTCGTGTTATTTCAGATGTCATTTGTTTGTATCAGTAATTGTTTTTAACTGCCTGCTGGTCGCTAGAGAAGTCACTTATACAATGTAGGACTAAGGGTCACGGCACATTGTACCGGCACCGCTCCAACCCGGCAAATAACGTGTCATTTAAATTTGAACATTAAATCGTATATGACGTATGATATATTTCATAACAACGTGAGTTGTTAGATAGGAAACCGCGCGCTGACAGCCCGCCGTTGGCTTTTTTGTTTTGACGTTATGAAATACATCATACGTCATACGATTTAATGTTCAAATTTAAATGACACGTTATTTGCTGTGCCGTGACCGTGCCAGTACAATGTGCCATGAGCCATGACCTTAAAGCTACAGTTACAGGCATGTCATATTTTGCCAATCAAACATTAACCTACCAGTATTATGATAAAGTAGATAATTTATTGAAGTAATTTTACAGATTAAAGCAGGTTGTCATGCTGGGGTTTGTACATCCTTGTCGTCAATATTATAGTTTTTAATTTTATAATATGCTCTTTTAATAAAAGAAACTTGGCGATATTTTTTAACTTTTTCTCTCAGCAAAGATTCACAAACAAATTAGATATAAAAGTATTACAGACTCACAAAGGTTGGGTGCGTTGAACTTCGTAGTTGCATTTCTCAGACACAACGTGTCAGACAGACTGACAGATCTGTGAATAACAATAAGATTTGCATGAAATATCATTACAATAAAGTGCGAGTTGGACTCGCGTATGATAGGTTCCACTATTTATAAAACTATTTTTGGGATCTGTAGTCCCCACAGAAATGTACTTTAAAATATCTATGGTGGTCCCCTTTACCCTTTGGGTGCGGAATTCTAAAGACATTAGTTAATAGACACAGAAGCCAGCACATGCAATATCAATTTGTCAAATTTCTTCAATACATTTTCAAACGTAGCACAATAGTAGAAGGTAAATATTCGATTGTTAAAATTTTTGAGATTCGGGTAGCTGGATCAACTGGCGTCTGAACCTAATATTTAATCCATTTTTTTCATTTCACTCCATTACAGCTAAAACAATAGAAAATATCAAAGTTTAAAAATTGTATCTCAAGAGTCATCCATATAGGTAAAATAATGCATTTTCAAAATTGTTTTCTAAAAGTAACTTACATAATTTAATCAATTTAAAACCAAATAAGTTTACGTCTGCGAGTTCAAAAAACTTTGCTCTTTTTGACTTTAAAAGATACAAGTAATTTTGACCTTTGGTTGTGTCTAAACTCTTGTAAGTTCTTTGCATTTTTTAAAATAATTTTCTTCGGAATAATCCTTAATACTCATATAATAAGTATGTGAATGTTTGTGTATTTTTCTTGTAAGTATTGAATTCTGACATTAACACTGCTAAGCCGACCTTTTATTTTTATCTTGATTCTTGAAATATGGATGTACTTTAGTTAATACTAGCTTTTGCCAGCGGTTACACCCGCTTCCCGAGGGACAAGAAGTAGTAAAAAGAGTAACAAACGTACATACGTGCTCACAAACTTTCACATTTATAACATAGTAAGATAGTTTTTAGGATTCCGCACCCAAAGGGTAAAACGGGACCCTATTACTAAGACTTCGTTGTCTGTCTGTCTATCTGTCTGTTTATCTGTCTGTCTGTGTCAGGCTGTATCTCATAAACTGTGATAGCTGAAATCTTCACAAATGATGTATTTTCGTAGCCGCTATAACAAAATACTAAAAATTAAAAAAGAAAAAATATAAAGGGGGTCCCCATATATAAACGTGTGAAACCGCAAATTATGAGTTTGTTATTCATGTATTTGTATCAAAAACAAAGTTATTTTTTGCTGCCCGAAAAATGATATACGAAATAACATAGATAATAGTACGAAACCCGTGCGCGAGTCCAACTCGCACTTAGCCGGGTTTTTTAACTTGAACTCAAAGATTGCATTTTAATATAATAAATGGTATATCAGGGCGCAGGTGAAACTGTGGTATAGAGCTAGTGTTAGTAATACAATCTGATACATAGTGAAATTGATGATAATTGTTAGTGGGCTAACAGCAGATTGATGAGCTAACAGACAATGATTGATAACGGCTTCGTGTTATGATATTTTAACGCCATTTAATCTAGGACTAGCTACTGTCCATGGGTTTGCTCGCATTTCTGAAATTATTTGTTTTGATTAAAAACAATACAATACCTACACTGTCCTTACTCAGGATATTAGTACAATACTATTTTCTTGAATGGACTACACATTGACATACTAACTTATTAACACTAGCGGTTAATTTGCTCGTTTCGCAAGGTTAAGGTCCTTAGTAGGTTTATGTAATGCTAAAACCAAATACAAAAATTCCAATCAATCCTTAAGATTTTTCATAGCATTTGCAATCTGCAAAGTAAATTACGTACTTCAATACTTATTATCTACGAGTAAGTATTCCTAGCTCGCTGCAATTACCTTCCTAGCTCGCTGCAATTACCTTAACAGCGAACAATGCAGTAACTAATTCATAAACTAGCTGCAAAACCCTCGAGTTCTTCCCACCATCCATCACACAATATCTTAATAAACTCTCGCACCAGATGATATAGATTATGGCTCGTATTTTATCTGCTGCGGAACGGCCATTCATGAACGTAAGCTGTCTTTTTGTTACAATATCTCTAAAGCTACTGAGGTCATCCATTTTCTGGGAACTGCTAAAGGCCCGTATACACATTGCGATTTCATTGCCCGTTGCTTGCCATTTTATTGCAGCAAGATGCTACTTGCACCGTGTAAACGTAATCGTGCAATAGGTCGCCTGTCAAATATTCCTGCAATAAAATGGCAAGCAATGGGCAATGAAATCGCAACGTGTAAATGGGCCTTAAGGGTGAGAGAACTTATAAAATAAGTATATAAATAAGTATATAATAGCCACATAACTTGGCATAAATCGTTAGATGGACTCCTTGGAACTCCTTGAGACTCCTTGGAACCGTGCAACTAGCTTGACTTTTCATAAGAACCTGTAATAGGTCTACTTGAAATAAAAATTTTTGACTTTGACTTTGATGTTAACTGGTCGCATTTCTTCGAAGCAGACATTTTATTATATAAAAAAGTCAAAGGTCAGATTGACTGACATAGTGATCTATCAACGCACAGCCCAAAGCGCTGGACGGATCGGGCTAAAATTTAGCATGCATATAGATGTTATAACGTAGGCACAAGCTAAGGATTTCCCGAAATTCTCAGGAGAACGGGGAAAAACGAGATATTAATCATATTTTGTGGGTGTCTAAGGGTCATGGCACATTGTACCGGCACCGCTCCAACCCGGCAAATAACGTGTCATTTAAATCTGAATATTAAATAGTATGACGTATGATATATTTCATATTGTTAGATAGGAAACCGCGCGGTGACAGCCCGCCGTTGGCTTTTTTGTTTTGACAAATTTAAATGACACGTTATTTGCCGGGTTGGAGCGGTGCCGGTACAATGTGCCATGACGCTAAATCTCCATTAAAATGAAAGCATAAACCCAGTAACTATTTAGCCCTTACATAATTATCTCCACATTTTCCTTATTTGCACAAATTTTCGCACATCATACACTATATACAATAGCTGTCGACTATCTAGATGCGACATGAGCGTAGTCGTAAATCATGTTGATGAATAATATCTGCTGGTTAAAGCTGTGTAGTTAATTACGTGTAAGTAAAAGATAAGGTTTAGGACATTAATACCCTTTTATACTTACTGCTGAATTAAAAGGAAGCTAAAAGACGGTTAATAAGTTGTATGACATTGCTAATCTTGCAAAAATGGAGTAAATATACATTTTATTTGTAAAATAAAACATAACATTTTTGACATTGTTTCACTGTTTTTGACGATGTTGAAGTGTATCCGTGTTTTCCGAATCACGGAGGATATCGTTCTGATAAGATATTCACCCATCCACGGAACGGCCTCGACCAGAGTTGCTTGACCTTACGGCAGTCACTTAGACACGAGCTCCTCTCACTATTTTCTGATAAATATAAATCAAAATATATACGCCCAGTTTTACAAGTTCCAGATAGAGTTCTAGATAAATATCTGATAGTTAGGTCATGCCATAAAAAAGTAACTAAAATTAAAAACATTTCAATGGTAGATATTATGCATCAGATAGCCATCTAGTACTTTGTCTATATCCTGTCAAACTGGCCGATAAAGTTGTATCATTCACCAAGAAATTATTACCTTCGTAAGAGGGCTTGGAAAATAACCTTTTTCTCAGCTCCCATAAGATTACCTAGTAAGAATAATCCCCACATTCAATCACCATAAAACGAGAAAGGATGTGCGACGCAGCGGATCCTCTAATTTCCACTAATTACTACGTCCAATTAACGAGATCTATTCGAGACCAGTCTTCCAAATGAAACTACTTGGTAAAGAAAAGTATTAGAAACTGATCAGTTTTTCTACTTATCTATAGGCACTAATATTATAAAGCTGAAGGGTTTGTTTGTTTGAACGTGCTATTTCAAGAACTACTTGACCGATTTGTAAATTTTTTTCATTGCTACATTCATCGAGAAATACTATAAGCTACTTTTTATCCGGGTGCGCGGAGTTCTTCCCTAGGGACGCGGGTAAAACCACTGGCAGAAGCTAGTTATTTTTAAGAATTAAGAGCTTGTTTGTTTGAACGCGCAAATCTCAGGGACTACTGGTCAGATTTAAAAATTGTTTCATTTATTTTTATTCGGGTACGCAGAGGTGGCATGTCTAATGCTTGCTTCAGCCAGTGTTTTCACCCGCTTCCTGAGGGAACTATTTCCCCCACCCGGATAAAAGTAGTGGGTATAGTAGTTGTATATTACTGACAAGATTCATGTCTACGTTCAGCAATTTGTATGTGAACATACACACAAAGATACTCTTACACTTTTGTAACGTTAATGTGATATTGCGGTCAAGAAAATATGCACATAGCACAAATCTCGCAAAAATGCATCTTAGAAAAACCAGATAAAGTTCTCGTGCAACCTCTTGTAGCCAGGATAATGAAAAGGTGGAACAAAGAGTAAAGAAAACATTGTTCTTCAGAACAATAGGAAACCTGGTTTTGCTCGCTAACTTACAAGTGGCTGCTTGCGGAATATTTTCATTTTCTGTCCGTCTGTTTGTGTAACAAGAGTGTCAAAAGCAGAGAGGGGTCAAGATAAACTAGCTGGTCTTTTTAAAAAAGTTCAATCTTTTATTTCTGTAGTTATAGTAGACGAGTGTTTCAACGCGGTTTCAAAATTTTTGTTAAACTTACAATCACATATTTACACTTTACGTTTTATAAATTAATACTATTTTCTAGGTAATTATAGTAATAAACAAATAACTAACAAAAAAAATTTTATGTTTAAAAAGTCATAAAAATCCGTTCTGTAGTTTTTACACGAAGGAATCGTAAACATCTATTTCCATTCATAATAAAATTGTTTCACGTTTATAATATTACTATGTTTTATTATCGAGTGAGCTGCAGGTTTAATCACCTAACAAGCGCTAGTGTCAGAGTTTTCTCAAGTCCGCCTGATGGCCTCTGAAGTGGAATTGTAACAACGGCTGCTACTGAGTAGCATTTATCTAGCTTTTATGAACTTCCTTCTAAATACTACTTATATTATAAACGATGTTCACAGGTTCCAGATAAAGTCCTAGATAGCTATCTAACAGATCATTTCATAGAAAAGTGGTCAAAATTCAAAACCTTTCTATGGCACTATTTGTCAGATACCTATCTAGCACTTTATCTAGAACCTGTGAAACTGGCCTTAAACTTTGTTCCCGAATAAGATTGCCCTTTGTCACATCCCACGTCCCAATTTACAACCATATCAAATTCTACCAGTCGTTATTAATTACCCATATTAATTACGACGGTATCAATCTACCAAAAATCATTTTTTTTGTAGCCTTTTTATCGTCCCACTGCTGGGCACAGGCCTCCTCTCACATGGAGAAGGATTGAGCATTAATCACCACGCTTGCTCAATGCGGGTTGGTGATTTCAGACTTTATAGTCCAGGTTTCCTCAAGATGTTTTCCTTCACCTTTTATCAGCCATTGGTGTCTAAGATATACTTAGAAAGTACATATAAACTTAGAAAAGGTGCTTTATCCACTAGGCCACCACGACTTATCCACTAGGCCACCACGACTTATCCACTAGGCCACCACGACTTATCCACTAGGCCACCACGACTCTAAATTATCATCACTCATCTAAATTATAGACGTATTTAATTAAATATACGATTTTATCATTAAATTCAGGAGGGTTTGAAATTGAACGCAATATTTGATCAGGTTTCAATAACTTTTTATGTGATTCCATGATTGGAATTTTGTTACAAATGGTTCCGTATGAAATGTATTTTTAAATTAGATATTATTTTATCGTAGTAAAACCAACTTGGCATCTAAATGAGAACACGTTTGAATTTAATGTTTCAATTATTTACTTTTACAGTGCATGCAATATGCAATCATAATGGTGTTGAAATAAGGTTGAACACCTAGAATAAGACAATGAAATTAACCAAATATTTTGTTTAAAAAAGAAGATGGTATAATAGTATAAACGCCAGCGGTCTTAACCGTAACCACCCAGAAATAAATAAATGTCGATAAATGGGCTATCAAATATTGAAAAATAAATTCAAATCAGACCAGTAATTTCTGAGATTAGCATATTCAAGAAAAAAAAACTCTTCAGCTTTATAATCTTATCTATAATATAAAAATGAATCGCTAAATGTGTTGGTAAGCGCATAACTCAAGAACGGCTGGACCGATCGGGCTTATTTTGGTCTTAAAATGTTTGTACAGATCGAAAGAAGGTTTTAAAGATGAGAAAATATGATTATAAAAAAAAAATCAGGATCCGCGTACGAAGTTGCGGGCAGAAGCTAGTATTAGTATAGATTTTTTGTATTTTTTTCTAAAGGCCAAAAACTTTCTCAATATACAAAAAATAAGCAATTTGACTTACTTTTTTGCTCAAAATTCCAATCCACACCATTTGTACAACATTTAACTATATTTTCAATACGAGAGACGGTCCACTACAGACCAACGCAAATTTTGAGAGACCGCTATCTCAAAGGGAATTACGTTTTAATCACTGGCAAACTCTGATTAAAGGCCAAAGCGAGACAGCTGTAATTTTGTATAGTTCTGTCTCGTTCTATCTTATAATTAAAGTGTTGCAATTTAAAAGTGTACACTAGTTGAAGGGGTTTTATATGGGATATTTGTGAAATTTAATTTGTATGCCTTTTATTTATTTTGGAAAACTTTTATTTGAATTGTAATAATATGATAGTTGTGTTTTTTGAACTTAAATAATATAACGTTTGTAAATAAATTTTTATTCATGTTTTATTTTAGTAGCTTACTAAAATTATACTTCAATTATTGAATGCTGATACCGGCTTAATATACATTATGTATCTACAATGTACATTATGTATCTACTATAAATAGTTATACCTAAATTGTATTGGAACCTTCCTTATGAATCATTCTAACATACTGGTAAAAACCATGAAAATTCGTTCAGTATTTTACACAGGTATACAGATAGACATACACAAACACACACATTACAAAATGTTATAGTATTGAACAAACTTCGACACCAAACTGTTAAATACCCAAAAAACAATACCCAAACTGGGAATCGAACCCGCCAACTGGCACGCGGCTATAATCACGCAACCGACGCATATTAAGAGCGACCACATTCCCAATTTAACGGATGACGTCACAATCAATTTAAATTATATTTGTTGACAATGCGAGTCATTGCACTATTGGGATTTTCGAAAAGTGTCATCATTATTTCGAAAACCGATTTAATACGGTTTCTGAGCACCTTTGTCGATGGTTTTTATCAGTTAATTACTCAGTTAATTTTTAATTAAAAATGGATAAATTAACTAAAGTTGCACAGCAACAGAAACTAATATAACTGAAAATTTTATTCGTTTCTGTCATTTAATATGATTCTGAATTTAATACAAAATTTAATAGACAGCTGTGTTGTTGCGAAGTTTGTTCATCACCACTTCTTCTTTCCAACCATAACACTAGGAAGTGGTGAAAGGGGGGCGCTTTTGGGGGTGCTGTCCTTTGTAAATTATGACGTGAAAAAGTGCTAATCTAATTAGCCTACTTTCAATAAATGATTTTGACTTTGACTTGGAATATTTTGTATGTTTGGCTTAAAATATTATAGGAAATAAGAGAAACTGAAAATCGTTACTCATTGTATTAACCTTATGTATTTTTTTTTTCAGGTAAGTCACTCATCTCATTGGCGGAATAATATTAGTAAGTCTATTTTATTATCTACACAAAAAAATATGTCACAATGTCACTTTTGTAGGTACGTACGTCAGCAGGTCAACATACCACAATCTGTAAAATTGTACCAATTGAACATCAACCATCCACTATTGTGATAAGGTTGAAATTCTATTGAAGATTTGACAGATTGAGGTAGGTTATGTACAGACGCCCTGTACAAAAAAGCCTGCAATTTTCAGTTGCGATTTGCACGTTAGGGCAAGTTTTAATGAAACGTCTAGCCGTATAGGATATTTAAAAAGTTTTTAATGCGTACATGTTGTTTAAGTAAAAGTTTTTAATAGTAAGTATTGTTCGGAAAATGTCTACTTTAATATTTCATATTACATTGTTGTGGTTTTATTTTTAGTTTCTAAGAAAAAACTTCACTCGAAACATTTTTCAGTTTTGTGGTTGTTTAAAAATACTAAATAATAAAAAAAAAATATGCAGTACGTACCTACTTTTGTACTTTCTTGGTTAATATGTTCTACTTTTTATCCGACTGCACAGAGTAGTTCCCACGGGATGCAGGTGAATCCGCTGACCGATGCTAGCTTGTTATATATTGGTGATGATTAGTCTTTTTCTTCTTCTTCTTATCGAGTGAGCTGCAGGGTTAATCACCTGACAAGCCCTAGTGTCAGAGTTTTCTGAAATCCGCCTGACGGCCTCTGACGTGGAATTATGCCTACGACTGCTGCTGAGTAACAATCCAAGACGACAGCTTTACGTACCCTCCCAGGCATGGGAGTGTAACACCGCCAACTTTCCAACTCCAGGCTGCTTTTGTGAAAGCTTCTAAAACCCACAAAGCGATTTCGGCCTGGCCCGGGAATCGAACCTAAGACCCGTGGCGCGGCAGTCGTGCTATGACACTAGACCAACGAGGCAGTCATTAGTGAAATTTATTTAATTCGTTTTGTTCACGTATGCCGTGTTAGGCTGATATCATCTATCACTTTTACTATTACAAGAAGTAAAACTTAAACAAATTGTAACGATTGCTCATTATGACTCGATACTGAGATCATAGGAAAAATAATATTTAATGTTTCAACTATTGTCTTTATTCAAAGATTACATCCTTCAATAATAATCTCATATGTGGAAATGGTATTTAAATGTGTTATCGTGTTACAATTCCTCATTTCAATGGAGTGAGCGCGCGAGATCTATACCCCAGTTTGCTGTGTAAAAATCTTCTTCTAAGGAGTTGGCGTTTTCTTTGCTTGAAAAAATAAAAAAGATTGATTTTGTTAAGATAAGAAGTATTAGTATAAGTGAATAATGGAAAGGTACTACTTTTGTGGTAAGTTTTTTTCGTGTCAATTTTATAAAACAATCACTTATTTTTGTGAAATTGATTTTATATGATATGTAGAATAGTCGTTACATGCTTTGCAATATAAATTAGTGGCAGGAATATGATTATTTTGTTCCGTAAATCATTTTTTTTTTCACACAGGAATCCTTAATTATTTTTTTATTGGTGTGTCTTTGATTTTTTTTTTTGCAACTTTGCATTAGAATCGTTATTTTAATCTTTTCTAGACAAAATCAATTTAATATTTTCATTCCTCTTTCTTCATACCTCTAGCAATCATCCTATGCGTTCTTCTGGCAGTATTACCACACACAAATGCAGTTTTCTGCACGGACGGCAACTCATGTCCTTGCAACAACAGCTATGCACCAGTCTGTGCACTCAATGGATGCAGCTACCTCAATACTTGCAGGTAAAATGCATTATATATAATACTAGCTACCAGCGGCTTCGCCCACGTAAAACTTAAAATCACATTTTTTGCCGTTGCTGGTCGCGTGAGAGTCTTCCTCTGAACCTCTGTTCAAAATTTCAGCTTTGTAAGTTCACGGGTTTGGGTCCTGCGTTGATGAGTCAGGACTTTGATTTTTATATGTATAGATAACTTATCTAGACTTCTTCTATTTTGGGGAAGATTTCCAATCTAAGTGGGTGCAGATGAATACTAGTATTTACATGGAGCGACTGCCTATTTAACCTTATCAAATAAGTTACCCGGGCAACCCGATACCCCTTGATAAGACTGGTTGACAGATTTTCTGGCTTGTGACTACGCGTAACGACTACATGGATGTTCAAATCACAGCAATTCTCCAAACCTTGGCAACCCAATACCCCTAGCAAAGATTGGTACGCGACTGCTCCAAAGACAGACAAATAATAGGCGGAATTTAATGTGACTTTCGGAAATTTAATGATAGGTGGAAAAGCTATACTTTGAGTGTATAATTTTTGAGAAGGACTTTATTGTTATTTTTGGAAGAAAATAATACTTTTATTTATGTTAGAACAAAAATTTAAATTAACAAAAGGTTAAATTTTTTATGTATCATTTTTCAGATTAATTTGTGCTGGAGCCACATTTTTTAAGCTCGGAGAATGTGCAGAATGACATAAGGAAAATCAAATAGGAACATAATCATTATGCTAACTGTTGCTTGATTAATTTTAAGTTGTTTTTATTTATAATTAAAATGTAATAAGTAGGAAAAATATGGAAAATATAAAATAAATATGTGTGTGTGTGTAGCCTCTTCTTTATTCACCAGTTCCTAATTTGAAAATTATATATCAGGACACCTCTTTTATACACAGTCGGTTAGCCTCATGGCAAGCCATGATTAGCTTGTGATATGGGTGCTAACACAACTGATAAACTACATATACTTACATATCCCTACATAGTAGGTATAAAACAAAGTCGCTTTCTCTGTCCCTGTATCCATATTTATGTATTTATGTATGCTTAAATCTTTAAAACTACGCAACGGATTTTGACGTATTTTTTTATAGATAGAGCGATTGAAAAGGAAGGTTATTTTTGAGGTTACTATTTGACCCGTTTTGTATTTTAAAATATTACCGATTCTATTTCAGTGTGAAAACAATCTGCTGGGAATTTCACTTCGAAAATATAGATGAACCTTTTTTGAAAAACGCAGTAGATATTTGTTTTTATCATTTCTACACACACTACTACCTACAATGTAGGCATATCATAGCAATATAGGTCCTACATTGCTATGATAAACAGATAAATAGTTATACATGTCACCTATGTCGCGCTTTCGTGCCTAAACTACTGAACTGATTTAAACATGTAGGTGATGTTTTGTACATAACAATAATTTGAATCCTAAGAAAGTACACAAGCTACTTTTTTAGGTACCGTTGAAACGTGGGTGTCCTGCTTGAACTTATATTTATAGGTACACAGTAGGTAACTGAGAACACGAACTGAACCATAGGAAAAAAACTAGTTCTATAAAAAGAGATCATGTTTCTAGAAGGTTCTTCCATATTCCATACTATATTGGAGTAGTGTAGCGCAACTTTTGAAGTACTATCAATATGTGGTATGGACACCTCTCGACGGCAAATTGGCTATCTCGCTCACCTTACAGTGAGTACCATTGAAATGGAGAACGTATTTAAGTTAGGGGATAAGTTTGGACCAAACTTTCTTATTGTAATACCTGTACTAAGGAGTTGGAATAGATTTACTGGGGATTTTTTATGTCTTATTGATTACCTATTTTTGTGTATTCTACTGATACAAAAAAATGTGTAGGTGTCCGACATAATTACTGCAGTTTTATACTCGTTAAATTGAACTATGCGGAAACCGGCTGGCACGGTATGGGCATGTGATGCGGAGAAGTGAGGAACATGTTGTGAGGAAGGTTTTGAGCATGAATATAGATGGATATTGCGGAAGGGGATGACCAAAGAAACGATGGATGGATTGTGTGAAAGTCGACATGGCTAGGAAGAATGTTACTTGTGAGATGACAGCAAATAGAAGAGACTGGAAGAACAAAACATGCCGCGCAGACCCCAAATAAATTGGAATGAGGACAGGAAGATGCTTTTAAACCCCTTAAAAATATTTATGTTATTAACTATAAGTAAGTACTCACGTCAATTCGTCAACCTACCAGAATTTGTCAAATTTTACCAATCAAACATTGACCTTCCACTATTGTGATAAGGTTGGAAATCTATTGAAGAAATTTGACAGACTGGAACAGGTTGCTATGTCTGTACCATAAAATGTCCGATTCATGTTACACAAAAAAACTTTTGTTTTTTAAAAACCAGCTTCCTAGATGACGTCACTATACCAAAATGCATTAACCACACACTAAAGAAACAATGATTTTCGTAATTACTTTAAATTATTTAATTAAAAGTCGCCCAGCTGTTCACTTGTGTACAGTCAACGTCCAAAAGTCCATTTCCACCGCTGTGGCTATTATCGCGTGCACTATTCGGGCCGCAGCGCTTATACACACATGCACACGCATATTTATCCGTGTGAGTGATGTTCCAACGCTAAAAAATAACATGTTGGGTAGCATCGCCACGAGTAGTTAATAGATGTAGTCAATGCTAGACAAGGATGTCAATATGAGTAACCTGTTTTTAAGTGTCACACCCCGCGCGTATACTAATGCAAAATTTCGACGTGTTAACGTAAGCTACCATAGCTAGTTCGGTAACGAGGCTGCGCTAGCAAATATGATTGGGATAGGTGTGAGTTCGAATCCAAGGTTTGGACTTAGGGTCTAATAAGTAGTATTAGGAATACTGATTATGATTATATAAGCGTCAGTATATAAGCATCAATATATAATGTAAGAAACGTAATATAAAATATATATTATTTATCTTATAATATAATGATGATTAATTATATTTATTGGTCATCATTGTTTGTAATTTATTTTTTGTTAAATTGTTTTTGAAAAAAAATGGTTATTACAATAATATATTATAAAGGTAATTTATTATTATTAAATGATAATAAATGAAACAAATTTTGAACTTATGGCAACATTGTATTTTTTACATAAAAGAAATCCTTTACACTTATGTTATTATTATAAAAACACATTTTAGGTTACATAATTCCAGAACATGAAGAAAATTCTGAGGTTATAGCTTAATTATTCATTTTCTCAATGAAAAGAGGATTGAAGCTTAACCTCAGTATGAATACTAATATAAATACTAATTTGTTTAAACTTACGGCCGCTATGTCCTGACACAAAGTTACCCTACCTGTTTCGAATTTTAAAAATTTTAGATAACATCATTCACACTTCCACATTATTGACACTGTTGGCTCGCGTCGAAATAAACCTCAATTCACCAGGCATTAAGCACTTATCCCATCCCACATATTCACACATTTTTATCTGGTGTCCGGTGATGAAGACCTTCGGCATAGTCTGCGGCGAACGGTGCGTGCTGATGTGCCGAAGTCATGCACAAAACGCCTTGTTGAAACATTCGTCTTATATTCAGCTACGATATAACGTCGCTGAGGTAGACAATAAAGAGGTAGTCTTCCACTCTTATCACGACCTTCAGACTACCATCTTCCGCAAATCTCTTCACCCAACGCCTAGTAGTCTCTCTCTAAAACAATAATATATATTACACACTTGCAATAAGCAATTGAGCTATTTTATAAATATCGTCACATTATATTAGAAAAAATTCTTACGCATAAGCCGGTTTTATTCGATATTTGAGATTATATTAAGACCATCCGAATATAGGGTCACAATATTTGACTTGGCTTCAAATACTAATATAAGCTTGCATAATGAATACAAAAGAATACAATCGCAACAAATAACACAAACGCTCGTAACTGTGTTAGTCAACATAGCGAATACCGGAATAATTTATAAGTGACTAGAAAAGTTGTTAAAATATGAGGATAGATTTAAAGTGAACTTATCATAATCTACCCTCATATTTTAATAACGACGCGACGACCGCTAAGATTACAAATTAAGAAGGTCGTAAGTACCATTAATATTGCTATGCAATTGTTTTTTGAAACTGGTAATCCACTTATGCTTACTACTGTACAATGGAACGTATACTGAGGGATTTCCGCGTTCCCGTGACGTCACTAACGGAAATTAAAATGGCCGACAGTTCAAATAATAATAATGTGTGCAGATTTGTTGCTTTCATATTTTCAGTTGTTTTCAATCCAATTTGAGGGAAAACTGGTGCATTTCATGAAAGAATAATGTCTTTTTTGTACAAAATGAAGTGTAGGATTAGTTGTTACTGACGGTTTAACTGACATCCTGGGGGAACCACAGTCTACAACTAGGTAAAATGTAACCTAGGTCCTTTCTTTCATTGGTACTTTAGACTACCTGTGTACTCGTTTTATGATGGTAAAACATCAATGACCCCGCTGTGGTGTAGCGTGAGGGAGTGTCAGACTTTTACTGACTAATACCACCGTATTCCTTCTTGAGCCCTTTGTATACCAGGGCCACAGTCCCGGCAATCTCTGGCCCTAGTGGGTCTGCTGGGGTTGCTGACACTCTCTGTGACGCTCGCTGCCGCCACGGGCCTGTCGTCTCCTAGGAGACGGAAGGACGATAAGCCACCCGAAACTCATCGCCCACAGACCCAACTATCTGCATACCTTACAGTTAAATCAGTTCAGTAGTATTAACGTGAAAGATGACAATCTGTCTAATAAAATCAAACAGAGTTACTTTCGCATTTTATAAATATAAGTCATAAAACACAGATTTTACTATTTAATTCTCTGCCACAAAACAAAATGCTTTTAACTGCAAATATCCAAAAGCAGTATTACATCAGATATAACACTGCAACTTAGTCTGAAACCCGTTGAGCAATGTTGCTAAGTAATAACTTATTAAGCTCGCTGTAAGCTCTGTCGTCGAGTTGTGAATTTGTTAGAGCTATAAGCAGCTATTTATAGCTTTATGTAGCTGCTACTTAATGCTATCTAGCTGTTTGGAATAGGACCTGAAAGTTTGATGGCTTGAGTTTTAAGGGTCATACTATTTAATGCAGATTGAACTATAATTGATACTAAAAGTCAAAATGATTTTTTTGGTCAGTCCAAC
>NWSH02000150.1:8041475-8064196 GCA_002382865.2 Heliothis virescens
ATAACATCGTTCAACACTTCCACATTATTGACACTGTTGGCTTGCGTCGAAATAAACCTCAATTCACCAGGCCCTTAAGCACTTATCCACTCCCACATATTCACACATTTTTATCTGGTGTCCGGTGATGAAGACCTTCGGCATAGTCTGCGGCGAACGGTGCGTGCTGATGTGCCGAAGTCATGCACAAAACGCCTTGTTGAAACCATTCGTCTTATATTCAGCTACGATATAACGTCGCTGAGGTAGACTAATAAGAGGTAGTCTTCCACTCTTATCACGACTCTTCAGACTACCATCTTCCGCAAATCTCTTCACCCAACGCCTAGTAGTCTCTCTCTAAAAACAATAATATATATTACACACTTGCAATAAGCAATTGAGCTATTTTATAAATATCGTCACATTATATTAGAAAAAATTACTTACGCATAAGCCGGTTTTATTCGATATTTGAGATTATATTAAGACCATCCGAATATAGGGTCACAATATTTGACTTGGCTTCAATACTAATATAAGCTTGCATAATGAATACAAAAGAATACAATCGCAACAAGATAACACAAACGCTCGTAACTGTGTTAGTCAACAATAGCGAATACCGGAATAATTTATAAGTGACTAGAAAAGTTGTTAAAATATGAGGATAGATTTAAAGTGAACTTATCATAATCTACCCTCATATTTTAATAACGACGCGACGACGCTAAGATTACAAATTAAGAAGGTCGTAAGTACCATTAATATTGCTATGCAATTGTTTTTTGAAACTGGTAATCCACTTATGCTTACTACTGTACAATGGAACGTATACTGAGGGATTTCCGCGTTCCCGTGACGTCACTAACGGAAATTAAAATGGCCGACAGTTCAAATAATAATAATGTGTGCAGATTTGTTGCTTTCATATTTTCAGTTGTTTCAATCCAATTTGAGGGAAAACTGGTGCATTTCATGAAAGAATAATGTCTTTTTTGTACAAAATGAAGTGTAGGATTAGTTGTTACTGACGGTTTAACTGACATCCTGGGGGAACCACAGTCTACAACTAGGTAAAATGTAACCTAGGTCCTTTCTTTCATTGGTACTTTAGACTACCTGTGTACTCGTTTTATGATGGTAAAACATCAAATGACCCCGCTGTGGGTGTAGCGTGAGGGAGTGTCAGACTTTTACTGACTAATACCCACCGTATTCCTTCTTGAGCCCTTTGTATACCAGGGCCACAGTCCCGGCAATCTCTGGCCCTAGTGGGTCCTGCTGGGGTTTGCTGACACTCTCTGTGACGCTCGCTGCCGCCACGGGCCTGTCGTCTCCTAGGAGACGGAAGGACGATAAGCCACCCGAAACTCATCGCCCACAGACCCAACTATCTGCATACCTTACAGTTAAATCAGTTCAGTAGTATTAACGTGAAAGATGACAATCTGTCTAATAAAATCAAACAGAGTTACTTTCGCATTTTATAAATATAAGTCATAAAACACAGATTTTACTATTTAATTCTCTGCCACAAAACAAAATGCTTTTAACTGCAAAATATCCAAAAGCAGTATTACATCAGATATAACACTGCAACTTAGTCTGAAACCCGTTGAGCAATGTTGCTAAGTAATAACTTATTAAGCTCGCTGTAAGCTCTGTCGTCGAGTTGTGAATTTGTTAGAGCTATAAGCAGCTATTTATAGCTTTATGTAGCTGCTACTTAATGCTATCTAGCTGTTTGGAATAGGACCTGAAAGTTTGATGGCTTGAGTTTTAAGGGTCATACTATTTAATGCAGATTGAACTATAAATGATACTAAAAAGTCAAAATGATTTTTTGGCAGTCAAACTAGGTAAAATGGCTGAACAAAATCTTTATACTTCTGATCTCATTTTGATAAGGATAAACGATTTCAGTTTTCATTCACTTCGATAATTAGTATCCTTCTTTTGACAGTGTAGAGTTTTATGGGAACTCATCAAAATTACCTCTTCTATGGGTGAAGCAGAAAGAAGAACACTTATGTTTTTCTGGAGCATGTATCTGTAAGAATAGTGAGAAAAAAACAAAAATCCCGAATAAAACAAAAGAATTCTGATCTTTCCACATTATAATAGTTATGTTTCTATTAAAGTTTTGAAGATTATGTGATAAGTAAGCATCTTTTGGATAAACTTTCGCCAAACTTAATGGTTGCTTTGCAACTCATTTATGAACATAAGCATGTGCAAGTAGCTTTTGGCATATGGTTAACATGGTTTTCAAATCCTTCCGAAAATTAGGAAAGATCTATACTACAAGTATTAAGATTATAATCCATCATCAGTTATTATTACATTACATTTAGTAACTTAGCTTCTAATAGTAAAAGCATGTAACATAGCCTATAATTATACAACTTTGTAAATCTGTTAAGTAGGTTCCTCCTAGTTCCTCCTAATAATGTATTTCGATCAACTCTCCAGTTTAACATTTACAAGTATATTTCTTCAATAATTTCATCAACAACAATTTTATAAATCTAGCAAATCTATTAAGTAACAGAAGTTTCAAGCCATAAATAACGTAATTCTCGACAAAAACCAGAAAGACAAATGGCTTCCGATCTTCAACTATTATGACAACAGCCATGGCACCCAGCCAGGACATTCAATATAGAAAACATGGATTTCATGAAACAATGCCAAACGGAGACAACAGATTGTAACCTTGAGATTTAATTTGAAAATCATTGAGTTTTATACAAATCGTCACTACGTAATGGCGTCCTAGCCGATTGTCGTCCACGGCGGCTGTTCTCATATATGGAAATCAGCCAGCTGCGCAGGACATATTATAGTGCACAAGCATTTGTGCTGACACAGTTGCACTACCTATTCCCTCACTCTCATAACCCGACGGGACGGCAATCCGACACGACCGGAGAGAGATTAGGCGCAGGACCGACATTAACGTGCTCTCCGATGCACGGATGTATTTTACATAGTTAATAATTACAATATCTATTTATTAACCCTGTTTATTGATAGACTTCGCCTAATCGAAATAACTAAATTTCCTCAATATTTTTTGACAGAAATTACCATTCTTTTGAATTTGACACTTCAGACTCTTCCTAATTCAAGAATGATAAAAATATAGCAAAATCGTCAATTCTCAAGCTTCACTTGAATACTTCGAAATGTCCAGAAGGACAGGCCCTTGACAGCCCTCGTCTTGGAGATCAAAGACAGACAGACAGACAGCCGGAGGCCTAATTGTGAAGTTGTTGTGCCGGATAGATATTCTAATTGTAGGGGTACAATAGGACGGGAGCTGGGTATTGTGAATGCTGGCTTAGGGTGTTCGGATTTGTAGTATTGTTCTGGTGAAACTTAGACAGTGATGTATTTCAATGTGTATATCCTAGGCTTTGTTAAGGCATAAAGTCGGCCTTAGAAATGTCTTTATTTTACTGTGACTAAGGAACAATTAAGTTGTTATGATTTATTAATTTACACATGTAAGAAGTGGAGCCGTCTAGTAAAACACCGAGATTTAAATCATAGTATATTAATTAGACTTTATATTATTTCTTTTTTGCTTTAAAACCTGAGGAATTTAACTTCTTTATTGCGGTACCAAAAACCCATAATGTTTTGTGTGTGAGCCTCCTTTTAAATGACTACCTGTATTAGGAACTTCATCTTTTTACTAAAATAATCTTCCAATCAGGTAATCCCAAAATGGAAATCTATAATATCTTCAGATACAATTAGCACGACTCTGGCTATCACGGAGGAAGATAATGGACCGTCACTGACCACAGAGATTCGGCGACACAATGACACTTCGTCTATTTGTGTCTAGCACTTCTGTTTTATTCATAACTGTCTAGGATACATTTGGAGTATTGTGATATCTCGCCTTTATGGGTGTTATAGAGGCAGCATCTACCTATAACCTTTTCGAGGATTCAAGTGTACTTAACTGTAGCTGAGTACCAGTGTCTTTAATGGAGCGAGGGCTTATCTGACCTCCTTAACCCAGCCATATAGGCAACCTGATACCTCTTGGTAAGACTGGCTGTCAGACTTTCTTGCTCGTGACTGCCCTATACGACTGCCAAAGATGTTCAAAATGATAGCAAGTGAAAAGTATGTTAGACAGTACGTAACTCTCCGATGCAAGGGTGTTTCAACCATCAACTTCTAGACTCCTGACTGCTTTGAAAAAGTTTCTTCAAATTTCTTGAAACCGGACCTGGGAGTCAAACTCGAACACAACAGTCGTGCTATGCAACTATTAGACTAACAGACAGTTAAAATACAGGCATCCTACATTCACGGCCATTGTTCAATAACCATTTCTCTGAATTGCACTATAGCTCAAATAATTTCACACATACACCTCACGCCATTCCTCCATTTAACAACAAAGGCTTGGACTTGCAAGCTTAGAATTACTGGAGCGATTTCAGGTGGTACAGACTGATAGACAGGCTATTATCTGTAGCTCTCGTGAATTGGAAAGAGGGAATTATTCTTGGCTATGTAGTGTGTGGTGCAGTTTGTATGTGCAGTTTTTGAACTATGAAAATGGATATAAGGATTTGAAGGTATGAAATGCAATTTTGAAAGTATATTAAGCTTGTAATATGAGGCTGATATAATTGAACTTTGTTGTTTAATTGAACCCACAGTGTAAGGTTTTGAAATAAATTTATATGTAGATAGGTAGACGTCATTATATTGAGTTTACATGCAAAAAAACATTTGGGTATGGTTACAATATGTGCTCCTGTTTGGTTATAATAGAAAACAATATAATTTATGCATACCTACGTGTATTTATTGTTTTAATGACGAGAAAACCTTTTTTTTGTCAATTAATATAAAATTCAGACTGAAAATCCGCAAACGCTATCTACGCTACAGCTGTTAAACATAGTCACTACATTAATATGAACTATACAGAATAAGTCTAACAATATTTTATAAAGTCTCTCTTGCTTGGACGCCATTTTTCAAGAACTGGCTTCTTGCCAATTATGATAACCTACATGTGAAGCATGGTGCATTGAGTTGCATATTTAAAATTTTCTTTACATTGAAATAAAAATGTAAAGGAGACGTTGTTATGCAGCTGAGTTTATTCTGTAAAATATTCTTGAAGGATTAGGAAATTATTTTTAAACTTATATTCGAAGCATTTGTAGTAAAATTTTCTTTAAAATAATTATTTAGGGCTTGCACCCGTGGTTTTGCCCGCGTCCGAGGGGACTACTTTATTTGGTTACTAGCCGTTTTTCCGCGGTTTCACTCGCGTCCCGTGGCAAATACTGCCCGTAGCCGGATAAAATATATATAGCATTCACGAATAAAATGGCATTTCGAATGGTAAAAGTTTTTTTTTAATCGGTTCATTACCCCGTATAAACAAACTTACAAACAATTTTACCTCTTTACAATATTAGTACCTATAGATAACTTTTTGCATTCAATTAACTAACAAAGTGGCTGAAATCTGAAATCGAGAACTAACTATTAAAATCTCTGTAACACAATAACTCAACTTTCGTTAACTACGGCTACGGCCAATAAATAACCGTTAATTTTAACTACCATCGAAACCACTAGCTACCAAGTTTAAAGCAAATTGACCCAAAACTGGTGGAGCGGTTGATTGGAATTTTGTTCGCAAAGCCTCAAGTAAAATGTACCAAAATATCCGCTACTAACTCTCTGAGAGTTATGGGCGCCTAGTACAAGTTTGGTGATAACCAGAGATTGGGTACGGATTGAGGACCCAAAATGGAATTTCTGGACGATTTTGGTATCTTAAATGGTGGGTGACAAGGGTTGGATGAAATTTTGGAATGTAATTCCGTTTTGATAGTTCTTTGGTGAAACTGTGAGATAAATTGGCTGTGAATCTTGGGAGGTGACAGCCTAAGATAGTTTGAGATTACCAGCTTAGGTTTCGAATTTGTCACTAGTTTGTAATGGGAATAGTGATTTGTGCCAGATTTACAGGTTTCAAGGTAAGGTTCTAAATGTCTGATAGATGATGCCAAAGTTTTTAGTGTTCCGTACCCAAAGGACGGGACCCTATTACTAAGACTCTGTTGTCTGTCTGTCTGTATCTCATAAACCGTGATAGCTAGAAAGCAGAAATTTTCACAAATGATGTATTTACGTACATACGTAAATTAAAAAATATATATTAAGGGGAGTATTATTAATAATAAATATTATGTAATTAATTTAATATTGTAAACAAATGTAATTAATTGTAATAGACAGCTGTGTTGCTGGGAAGTTTGTTCATCACCGTTTCTTCTTTCCAGCCATAACACTAGGAAACGGTGAAAGGGGGGCGTTTTTGGGGGTGCTGTTCAATGTAATTTGACGTGAAAAAGTGCTAATTTATTAGCCTAATTTCAATAAATGATTTGACTTTGACTTTGACTTTGACTTTGATCCCCATACAATAAACGCGTGAAACCGCAAAGTATAACGAAAAAGACGAAAAACAAAAAAGAAAAGTTATTTTTTGCTGGTCGAAAAATTTTGTATTTTGGCTAGTTGTAGTTAATAGATACGTTCATTTTTCATAGATAATGGTACAGAACCCTTAGTGCGCGAGTCCAACTCGCACTTGGTCGGTTTTTTTTTAATTTGACTACTTTTCTATGGCATCATTTGTCAGATAGTTATCTGGTTCCTTTGAACCTGACCAATAGTAGCATTCGGTATTAATTTGAGTTTATATTCTGATACGAGAAAGAGTGAGCAAAAATCACATACAAAACAAAAAAAATGGTTTAAATAAGAAAATAAATAATGTAATTTACATAGAAAGGTTGTTTTCGCGTGAAGAATTTTAAAAAGGTATAGCTATTTTGGTTCAGTTGGAAAAAAGTCGCCTACACGTAATGCTTCTTTATTTATATCTTGAAACCTTAGCTTGTAAAAACTGTGTTATATTTTTTTTCATTCAGCCTAGTTTTTAAAGTAAAAATAGACTCACGAAGAATATATATTTCATTCTATATACGTGCAATATGTAAAATGAAAACGGTGAATCAAAAAAGTCAAAGGGAGTGCTTGCAATATTGGTCCGATGTCTGCTTTTAGTCTAAATACAGACTTGCAACATCTCTTTTATGTCAAATCTCCTGGACTGATTTAGACGTAATTTTGCATAGTACCCTCAAAATCTGCCCAGCCTTTTCCCAAACTATATTGGTATGGCTTTGGTGTGGCCTTTTACTGGATGCAGCTGAATACCAGTGTTTTATGTGCAGCGACCCTTGGTAAGACTGGTCATCAGGCATTCTGACTACCCGTTAGAATAGACGAAACTCACAAATTAGACTTGCCTGTTGAAATCCAGAGGAACTCGCCATGGCAAGATGGTTATCCACGGATCAACCGCACGCTGCGTTGCCTTACCATATATACCACTTTATTACCTAGCCATGAGCTAAATAACAGCTTAGTATCCTGAAGACAGGTTAAAGACGACTTTTAAATCCAGGGACGTAAAGTAATTCACTTGAAGATGTAGGTAAAACCGCGGGCAACGTCTCGTATCTCATAACTTGTACGATAATATACGCGCTCATTTCAGCGCTCAATAAATTCACTTGAAGTCTTTCAAAGTTAGTGAAACTTGTGCTGTTACCCGTTGTTTTTCTTTTTTTTAGTTAGTTGCAAACTATGGGAAGGAAACACTAATGACTGTGGTAGTGTTACAGACTACAGGAAATCTGAGCTTAGAAACACGCTAATATTATATAACTGAAGAGTTAGTTTAATTTTTTGTTTGAGCACACTAATCTCGGGTACTATACCGGACTGATTAAAAAATAAAAACCAGCCAAGTGCGAGTTGGACTCGCGCACGAAGGGTTCCGTACCGTCTATGAAAATACAATCATTTTTCGGATAGCAAAAAATAACTTTGTTTTTCATACAAATATATGAATAACAAAGTTATAATTTGCGGTTTCACACGTTTATTGTATGGGAACCCCCCTCAATTTTTTTGTTTTTTTTTTATATTTGTTGTTGTAGCGGCTACCGAAATACATCATTTGTGAGAATTTCAGCTTTCAAGCTATCACGGTTAATGAGATACAGCGTGGAGACAGACAGACAGCGAAGTCTTAGTAATAGGGTCCCGTTTTACCCTTTGGTTACGGAACCCTAAAAAACATTGTTACATAGCAATAGCACAGCAATATCGAGGCTTACAGGCTACTTTTATCCGGAACTAGCTTTTGCCCGCGACTTCGTACGCGGATCCTGTTTTTTTTTATATAAAAACCTTCCCTCGATCTGTACAAACATTTTAAGACCAAAATAAGCCCGATCGGTCCAGCCGTTCTCGAGTTATGCGCTTACCAACACATTTAGCGATTCATTTTTATATATAAGATTATAGATTATTACGTAATTAAGCAGCTGTTTAAAATCGGAAATTTTTTGAAACTCATTTTTAGTGACAACACAGATTTCCGATTGTTTTTGAACAACTAGGTATATATTTCATTTGAAAATTGAATGTGCAAATTCATAGTAAACGGTAAAGTGTTTTAAGAAAACTCAATCAATGAATTTGGGCAATATTCAATAAAAAAAACCGGCCATGTGCGAGTTGGACTCGCGCACGAAGGGTTCCGTACCATTATCTATGAAAAAAGTATAATAGGAATGGTCAAGTGTCAGTTACTTAAGTTGCACATTGTTTCTAATAGATGGCGCTACTAGTATACAATTTTGCAATTAATTAATATAAATCAACAGCCTTAATAATTATTTTTTTTAAATTTTTAGTATTTGTTGTTATAGCGGCAACGGATATACATCATTTGTGAAAATTTCAGCATTCTAGCTACCACGGTTAATGAGATACAGCCTGGAGACAGACAGACAGACAACGAAGTCTTAGTAATAGGGTTCCGTTTCACCCTTTGGTACGGAACCCTAAAAATGAAAGTATCACAGAGATTTAATTCACACACTCCACACTAAATCATTTGCCAATTTCCCAAAATCCCTTCCGGGTCTCTCAGAACATTACCCTACATCAGAAGATGGAGTTCTGATTCTATTATATTTCTATCGCTCCCAAGACTAGCATTAAATTGAGAAAATATTTTCTACACGTTGTTCTTATAATGTATTTTTATTTCGTTTTTTTTTTCGCTTAAGAATTCAGGGCAGAGCCGTGTGCAAATATCGGGATGGCTCTCATCTCGAAAGCTGTTTTGACATTTTTTTTGTAAAATGTAGGTTATGTTTTCTTTGAATTGCGTAAATATTTTTTTCACAAGCTTAAATATTTTATTAAAATGATAGTCAAGATTATCATGTATCATATCCGTGGGTGCTGTGTAAACCACACTATTATAGCTAATACTATGGAATCCACATTATAGTTAGTTAATTAATTAGTTTAGAAGAAGAACTCGTGGCTAAGTCAAAGCCGCGTGGATCGATCGATCATAAGGTTAAGCAACGCTTGGCGCGGTCGGTCCGTAGATGGGGTGACCATCTTGTCATAACGAGTTCTTCCGTGGCTGTCATTTGAACATATTTGGCAGTCGTTACGGGTAGTCAGAAGCCAGAAAGTCTGAAAACCAGTCTTACTAAGTTGTATCGTTTTTCCCGGGTAACTGGGTTGTGGAGGTCAGATAGGCAGTCGCTCCATGTAAAACACTGGTTCTCAGCTGCATCTGGTTAGACTGGAAGCAGACCCCAACGTAGTTGGGAAAAGGCTAGGCAGATGATGATTAATTAGTGTAGAAGTACAGATATAATTTAATATATTTATATATTTGTTTCTTTTGTACAAGCCCTTGTTTTAACCTAAACGATCAAATATGATTTCTATCTTAGCAAACTATTTAGGCTAGTATAAGCTTATGACAGATGAGATATCAATTTCTCAACCCAGTCTCAGATTGTCAGAGATTGTTCAAATATATTTTTCCATTCCTACAAAGAAACAATTTTTTGCCCTTTTGTAATAGAATTGTTTCTTTCAAAGATACGAAATTCCATGAGAGTGTAGTTCGGAATTTTAATAATGTTTGTCGTTTTATTTTTACGTTAGCTACGTTTTTTACGCCATCTTTGATACAGTTAAGAATTCTAACAGTATAATATTTTCATACCTTTTCATTTTTGTGGGACTTTGGCCCTTTTTGCCTTTTTAATTTAATCTCATCTTAATTTAAACCTCGTCATCAAAAGTATCAATCCTAGTGGGTAAAACACTGACCTATCAAATATGAGTGTATGGGTTAAAGTCCAGGTCTAGCAAGCACTAATGCAACTTTTCCAAGTTGTTACGTACTTTCTATACATATTTTGGACACTAATGACTGATTAAAAGGTGAAAGAATACACTTCGAGGAAACCTGGCCTGTTAAGTCTGAAATCACCAACCCGCACTGAGTAAACGTGGTGATTAACGCTCAATCTTTCTCTATGTGAAAGGAGTCCTATGCCCAGCAGTGGGGCGATTAAAAGGCTGATGACAATGATAATGAGTTCTCTCCAGATCTTCACCATGGAAGCTTATTTCTGCATTTTATTTTCGACTTTCAGCTGGAAAATTCCATCAATTTTGAACTCTCTGTTTATAAAATACTTACAAACTTTTCACAACAAGCCGTGGTGTAAAACGCAGCATCCATAATCTGTTTGCCAAGTATTGGCAGCCAAGATAAGTGGTTGGGGATCATGTACAAGGCCAAGTTACCCACAGATTACTTGGCGTAAACTTTATACGAGGCTTTAAAAACTTCAAGTTACGGCTTTGTTACTGGGTACGATGTCACACCTGATGCATTTTAATTCTTAGTTATTTCAGGAAAATACGACGGAAATGTTGGTATTTTCTTTGCACTTTTTAGGGTTCCGCACCCAAAAGGGTAAAAAGGAACCCTATTACTAATACTTCGTTGTTTGCCTGTCTGTCAGGCTGTATTTCATAAACCCCGATAGCTAGAAACCTGAAATTTTCACAAAGTTTTCCTTGCCACTATAACAACAAATACTAAGAATTAAAAAAGTATGGAACCGCAAATAATAACTTTGTTTTTCATATATTTGTATGAAAAACAAAGTTATAATTTGCGTTTTATAAAAATGATTGTATTTTGGCTAGTTATAGGTAACAGATACGTTCATTCTTCATAGATAATGGTACGGAACCCTTCGTGCGCGGGTCCAACTCGCACTTGGCCGACTTTTTTGGTAAAGAGTGCAAATATAATACAGCTCACCTATTGTTAATAATATGAGTCACAAAAAAATAAAAAAATACATCAAAATAAACAAACGTATACAAAAAATTAAGAAAATGTGTCACAAACAAAAATCAACTTATAAATTAAATAATTTACTTAAAACTAAAGTAGACTTGAAAAATCAATTAAATTTGTGTACTAATCAACTTTTACAAAGTAGGCTAATGTATGACCAAGACACACAGGTTCTGCAACAGGAGATGCTTGATCTGCAGGGTGAATTAACAAAAATTGCACACAAATACGAGGCAGCACAGTATCAAATCAAGGCACATATTCTGGCTACCGATGAGCTGCTACAGTTAGGTAGTGAAAATATGGACCGGCTTGATTCTCTCAAAAATAAATATAACAACTGTACTTGTTCCCAACCAACAGTACAAGCTGACCCACCGCTAGCAGCTCTGAGCAGTGACATATTACCACCTAGTCCTGTTACTGTTCAATGCCATGTTCCACCCTCAAGCATCCCGGTTAATAATTTTTCAGAAAGTAAAAATAAAATATCTCAAATATTTTCTGACAGGTTTGGCCTAGGTTTTGGTAAATTAGTCTCACAATATTCTAAATGTAATGTAATAAACAATTGTTCACCCGGTGCCAGCTACAACGACATTATTAAAAAAATTAAAGTAACAAATTTTAGTAACACATCAACTGCCATCATGCTTTTTGGTGATAGTTTAGCAGTTAAAAAACAAAGCATAATTGACTGTGTTGAAGTAATGACAAAATCAAATAATAAAACAAATTGTAAGTTTATTATCTGTGCCCTACCATACTCTAACAACTTTTCAACAGAACAAAATCAGCACATATTTAACTTAAACTTATTAATGTATAATATAACTAGCAATTATAGTGATAAAATAATGTACTTTGACACAAATAAATTTATAAATAATTTTGTCATGACAAACGATACAATGTATCTACATTTTTATTATAAAAGACAAATTGCTATGTTGATAGCAAATAATATACAAATTGACCCGGGTTCTACTATGGTAACCTCTTCTTTCAGTAATATTAGTGGTTCTACTAATAATATCATTGTTAGTAATACTACTAACATTCCTATTGATATGCCTAGTAGTTTAAACTATTAGGTGCGACAACAGGTGAGTCGAATGTTTTGAACCTTGTACATCAAAACATACAGGGCTTATCTGGCAAGGAATTAGAATTAAGCTTATTTTTGGAAAGTTATAATGTTCATGTCTTATGTTTGACGGAACATTGGTTAAAAGAACCTGAAATATTGTTTTTAAATGATAACAATTATAGTGTGCAAAGTGCGTTCGTAAGAAAAAATGCTATTCGTGGCGGTTCTTTGATTCTAGTCTCAAATAAGTTAAAATGTAAACAACGCTTAGATATTGCAAATCATTCTATCGAGCGCACTATTGAGTTGTCCTGTGTGGAACTTGAGCGTTATATTATAATTTGCGTTTACCGCCCGCCCCAAGGAGATTTTAATATTTTCGAATCGGTAATTGAAGACACTCTTAATAAATTAAAATCAAGCCTGAAAGGAAAAATTATATGTGGTGACTTTAATATTAATATCTTAGAGGCTTCAACATTAACTACTAGAATTTTAAACTTATTTAAGTCTTTCAATTTAGTAAATTTATTTTATGAACCCACTAGAATAACGGCTACTTCTTCAACTTGCCTTGATAATATATTTACCGATTCCAATGCCTCAAATAATTTAGTCTTTAACGACCTCACGTCTGACCACTGTGGCCAAAAAGTGAGTTTTCCCATGGTCATACATACGAGTCCACTTAAAATACAGTGTAGGTCATATTCAGCTAGTCGTTGTAACAGATTCAAATGTAATGTAGCAAAAAAAATCGAACCTAGTCTTATTTATGAAGAGGATCCTAATGTTATGTATGGATCACTATTCGGTATTGTTCAGAATGAATTTGATTCTACATTTAAAACTAAAACTTTAAACATTAAAACTACCTCGGCCAACTTTAATCAATGGGCCACAGCAGGTATTTATAAAAGTAGAGCGAGATTGTATGAGCTATATGAAATTAAAACCTATCAATTTGATGATGCTTTTGTTAATTATGTTAGACAATACTCTAAATTATTTAAAACGGTTTGCAATATCGCAAAATCCAAATTCATAAGTGATACAATTAAAAAGTCTGATAATAAAGTTAAAACTACATGGAAAATAATAAATAACGAAACGGGTAAATCAGTCAAACACGAAAAGAAGTTTGAGATCTTAATTGATAACAAACTCATTAGTAAGGCAGAGGACGTAGCAAAAGTCTTTAACGAGTTCTTTGCTGATATTCCCATAGTTACAACTCGCTCCTTAAATTCTTCTTCGACTGATGCTGAGAATCTCCTGCATAGTAGTGTACCAAAGTGCGACTTCTTGTTCAATTTTGAGCATGTGACGCCGCATGATGTCATCAATGTCTTCAGAACTCTTAAGGCCAAAAACACCGGTGATTATTGGGGTATTTCCACTAAGCTTTTAAGTAATATAATTGATATCGTTGCCCCCTATCTAGCTGTCACATTCAATAAATGCGTTGATGCTGGTGTATTTCCCGACCTCATGAAACACAGTAAAGTCATTCCCTTATTTAAATCAGGCAATAAATCGGATATCAGTAATTTCAGACCGATTTCAATTTTGCCTGCATTTAGTAAAATTTTTGAAAAATTAATACTCAAGCAGATGCTCAATTATTTTAATGTAAATTGCCTCCTCCATAGCGAACAATATGGCTTTACAAAAGGTCGTTCGACTACCGATGCTGGTGTTGCTCTTTTAAAACATATTTTTAATGCATGGGAAAACTCTCAAAATGCAATTGGAGTTTTTTGTGACCTCTCCAAAGCATTTGACTGCGTCCACCACGACACGCTTTTACGCAAGTTACGCTATTACGGAGTCCAAAAAGGAGCTCTAAACGTAATAGAATCATATTTAAATAGTAGATTGCAATGCGTAGATATCAACGGTGCTAAATCTTTAGGCCTGCCAGTGCAATTAGGCGTACCACAGGGTTCTATACTAGGTCCTTTCTTATTCTTAGTGTATATAAATGATTTACCATATCATTTAAAAAACATATGCGATGTAGTCTTATTTGCAGATGATACATCTCTAATTTTCAAAGTAGATAGAAATAAAGAGGAATTCGATGACGTGAACAGTGCACTCTCATTGGTTACGCACTGGTTTACAACAAATAATTTAGTTCTCAATGCTAAGAAAACTAAATGTGTCAAGTTCACTTTGCCTAATGTCAAAAACTTAGGACCTAATATTATCCTTAATAATGAGGTTCTGGAAACTGTGAAGTCTACAGTGTTTCTGGGAATAACAGTTGATGCAAAGCTCCAATGGGGTTCACATATATCTAGCCTCGCGGGAAGGCTTAGTTCTGCTGCCTACGCCGTCAGAAAAGTCAGACAATTCACTGACGTGGACACAGCTCGACTAGTCTATTTTAGTTACTTTCACAGCGTGATGTCCTACGGTATTTTACTGTGGGGCAAAGCTGCAGATATCGAAAACGTTTTCATATTACAAAAACGAGCTATTCGTGCAATATATCAGTTAGGTAGCAAGTACTCCTTAAGGGAACTTTTTAAAGAAATAGGTATTCTTACTGTGGCATCGCAATTCATCCTTGCCAATATATTATACATTAGGCAGAATATTCACCTCTACACCAAGAAAAGTGATGTTCACAGTATCAACACTAGGAACAAGCATAAACTGTGTGTACCCATCCACAGGCTTCACAAGGTACATGGATCGTTTATGGGGCTAGGTATTCGTTTTTATAATAAACTCCCTCAGTCATTGTTAGAATTGCCATTTGATAAATTTAAAGTTCAGATTAAATCCATTTTGTCAAAGAAAGCATATTATACCATTAATGACTACATTAATGATAAGAGTAGTTGGTCCTCAGGTTAAACACCGGACAGTTTCAAGTTATCATTGTCATTTGAAGTGATTAATATTTTGTTATTATTGACATTATTTATTTTTTTTACTATTGACATTATTTATTATTTTATTATTACATATAAAATTGACAAATTACTCTCATTGTGTTGTTTCACGATGGGTTGTATTGCAATATTGTGAAGGGTGTACTAGCGACCGCAAATCTACTAGTGCTAACTAGTTTCTTTATGTGTAGCAGCAAGTCGTCATGCTCCCTTAGACGGTATTGCTTGCGGTAGCGTCGATGGTCGGGTTGCCTCCCTCCCTCAAAAATGTGCGAGGGGGGCGATGGCTGATCCTCGCGTTATGCTCGTGAACGGGTGCTGCTTGTGGTACCAGGTCGTCTTGCTGACTACATATGCTTTCACTCGTAGTTGATACAATGTTTGATTGATTACTTATGGTACGAATTGTGGTCCTAGTTCGCCGTTTTCATTTGTTAATGTGGCAGATGTACCTATAGCCACAAAACAGTTGCGCATGTGGGTGGGCACACTTTAAAGCTATACCTATTTTCACCGAATGGAGGCATTATATACTTTTTTTTTTTTTTTATCTTTAATAGGTTAACCATTTTCTTTTGTAGCTGCTTGAGTTATAGGTATGGGTATAAAGGGTTGTGCTAGCCAACATGGGTAAATATCTAATGAAATAGTATACTTCATGTATTATCTTTTTTGTATAAAACTGGTTCTTCAAACCATACAGACAGAATTGTGTTGCTGGGGAGTTTGTTCCACCACTTCTTCTTCCCAGCAAAAACACATAGGAAGTGGTGAAGGGCGGGCGTTTTGGGGGCTGTCTTTTTGTAAAATTGACCTTCAAAAAGTGCTGATTTTCAGCCTACTTTGAATAAACGACTTTTTATCTTTTTATCTAGCTGTAATATCGTCAGTTCGATCAATGGCCGCCATTTCTGTTAGGTTATGGTTAAAGTTAAATCGTGCAACCCAGCCTCAGACGTGTTTAATAAAAAAAAAACTTGAAAGCCTACCTAAATACGAGTACATTACTGTTTCTTGCAATTTCACATGCAATTTACGGTTACACATCACAGAAAAGAAACCCATTAGATTTCACAGAGTTTAATCTATTTCCATGCCATATAATATCATCTTGCTCGGTCCAACCAGCTTACAGGGAAATAAAGAATGATTGAGAGTCAAATATCACCAATTATCCAACCGAATAAAATGGTATTTCCCAGATAATGATTAATTACTATTCCATAACACGAAGCTTAATGATTAGAGATATGGAAATGAAATGCAGAGCATAATTCACAGCAGTAACTTCTGACAAACTGATATACATTTCAAATTATTCACAACTACCAAACACGATAGCAAATACGCAATTTACATAAATAATAGTCTGTTATTCAGTGTATCTTGTCATCTGTTAGGTGGTTCACACACGGGACAGAGTAACGCCGCGGTAGGCAGTAAAGTGAATCTCATGTTGATTTAGCTTTTATGAAAATCTGTTCAAATATTTCACACGAAGAAAGTAGGACCACATGGTCTAGGATTTTTTTCTCCGCCTCCACTTATCCGCGCAGATGGGTGAAGCTTCTTACATAGGGCTTTGTATAACCGAGTGGGTTATCGTAATATCAAATCCAACTTCCAACCGACAACCAGTCTTACCAAGGGGTATCGGGTTCTCGAATAACTGGGTTGAGAAAGTCAAATAGTCGCTCCATGTAAAACACTGGTGCTCAGTTGCTTCCTGTTAGACTGGAAGCCGACCCCAACATAGTTGAGGAAAGGCTAGGCAAATGATGAAATACGGACTTCGATACAAAAAAAAACCACAAACCGCTGCGGCAGGCAAAAGTGGTGTACCATAATTAAGCGGGTGACACCGCCTATCCACGCAAAGAAACCGCTGTTAAATCTCCTAAACCGCGGTCGCCGTTCACGGCAGGTCGTGGTATCGTGTGTAAGCCGCCTTATGCTCTTGATATCTTCCCCCGAAGGTATTGCGCGAATGTATAGCGTTGAAATTCCATATTTGTACTGCTGATTGGAGCTCACACTGGTTGGGAATTACGTTTCATATTTTAAATGTTTAATTCCGATTATTGTGTAATACTTTAATGCGATTGTGAAATGTGGTGGTCATTTTCAGATTAAAAGGCTTTTTGGTAATCATGTTTTAACTTTTGTTTACAAAAAATATTAAGTGGTTGTGTTTTTTTCCATAAAAAGGAATAAATTCGGACTTTAGCTTCTTTCCTATCATGTTGACCTATAGAAGCTCAGTGTCAAGTCGTTTTTTTCAGTCAAGTTGTGTGATGTAAGCAATTAGGATGAAAACGCAAAGCGGCGCAGCGCGTCACAACAAACAGACGATTTCTTCTGACGTGGCCTACGTGACGTGGTGTACAGTACTTATTTAAATTCACTTCAGATCGCACGTAGGACGCACCCTGAGTTACATAGACGAAAATGTCATCCATATATTCAAAATAGGATACTAACATAATATAAACATTTAAACGTAAACGTAATAAATGTTATATTAGGAAGACGCTATGCAATCTAAAGACGATGTAAAACTATAATCTGCAAATTTTACACAATACTCCTTTATTCAAATTCAGCACACTAACACGAAGAATCGACCTAACAGCTGCAAATAAAATATACAACCAAACTACCTCTTAAAATGATTTGTGAACAACTTGGAAGTTGGCTAGGTATAATGAAATTCAGACTTCCAAGTTTCAGCCGAAGTTTAACGAGAGACGAACTTGTGTTTCGCAATAATACCGCCTCTGTTGATCTGGTTAAACGAAGATTGTGAAGGCTTGGTTGAGTCTTGAAGTTGGTAATTAATGGTGTATTGTGGGACGGTGGATTAAGGTTTTTTTTATATTTTGTTATACTGCTAGTTATTTATATTTTGCAGGTAGTTTTAGGGTTCCGTACCCAAAGGGTAAAACGCGACCCTATTACTAAGACTTCGTTGTCTATCTGTCTCCACGCTGTATTTCATTAACCGTGATAGCTACAAAGCTGAAATTTTCACAAATGATGTATTTTCGTTGCCGCTATAACAACAAATACTAAAAATGTAAAAAAAACGTGTGAAACCGCAAATTATAACTTTGTTATTCATACATTTGTATGAAAAACAAAGTTATTTTTTGCTGTCCGAAAAATGTTTGTATTTTGGCTAGTTGTAGATAATAGACACGTTCATTTTTCATATATAATGGTACGGAACCCTTCGTGCGCGAGTCCAACTCGCACTTGGCCGGTTTTTTTGAATTCTTTCGTGTACCTGGACAAAAACTTATTGCGAGATTCCTCCAAAATTCGTCGACGCGAGTTAATTGCTAGCATAGCTATTAGGGTGGTCCTTATTTGTTCAAAAAATTTTTTTTTTTGAAATGTTAATCGGGCACCCTCTCAAAGTGATATATAGACTTTAAAATAAATACCATATTTTTTTCAGAATTTTTAATTAATATTTAGGGGTTGCGACGGGACTTTTAAAATGAAGAAAATAAAAATAAAGTGTTTTTTTTTATAATTTGCTACATTTATTTGTAATACAGTGGAAACAGTGAGAAATTAAATATTAAGCTTTTTGAATAGACAAATTAAAAGATAAAACACGTAAATCAATTAAAAGTTACTTCACAAGTGTTGATTTTTTAGAATCAGGATATTTTTTCCTAAATTCTTTAACATTCAAGAGTGGATATTGGTTTTGCTCCTCGTTTATGGTGATCAACTTATTATATTCTTCCATTAAAGCGACACCACGTCCTGCGACATCATTTACTAACCTCATGACCGCACTATGTTTCTTCCAGCTTGATAACTATCATCTGCTGGCCAGTCAGCAACATCTTTATTTAGAAATTGAGATGATATTCCCAGTATCTCAAAGAAACGAAGGGGATTACTGGACACGAACTCTTCTATATTCTTTCTTGCAATATTTTTGGTATCCAGGCTTATTCGCTTCGGAAAAATATCTGGGCCTTCGTTTTCTAAGGCCTGCGCCATTTTTTTTTTGGTATCAATGTCGTCATCAAAAAATGCAAACTAAAGAGGTACGAGCTCTTCTGTTAAGTACCACAAATGGACCAGAATTTTCTTAAGAGAAACTTTGGCTAGTGTTTGTATATTCATTGAGGTCTTTTAATGGTTGTAAGTCTTTCCTGGGCGCTGAAGAAGTAACAGAAGCTTGAATCCCAAACAAAAAATGGCGCAGGCCTTAGAAAACGAAGGTCTAGATTTTTTTCCTAAGCGAATAAGCCTGGATACCAAAGATATTGTAAGAAAGAATATCGAAGAGTTCGTTTCCAGTAATTCCCTTCGTTTCTTTGAGATACTGGGAATATCATCTCAATTTCTAAATAAAGATGTTGCTGACTGGCCAGCAGATGATAGTTATCAAGCTGGAAGAGACATAGTACGGTCAATGAGGGTAGTGAATGATGTCACAGAACGTGGTGTCGCTTTAATGGAACAATATAATAAGGTGATCAGTGATCACCATAAATGAGGAGCAAAACCAATATCTTCTCTTGAATGTTAAAGAATTTAGGAAAAAATATTCTGATTCTAAAAAATCAACACTTGTGAAGTAACTTTTAATTGATTTGCGTGTTGTATCTCTTAATTTGTCTATTCAAACAGTATTAATAACATGTTTTTTAACCTGATTGGTATTCCAGCCTTTTTCCATATAGCCAAGACATCACCAGCAGCCAAAGTAGCAGAATCACGAGTATTTTCACTTTTGTAGAAAAAAAACAATTGCAACTATTTGCAACGTTTCTTTGATTGATGGCAACTTTGTTGCAATCGAATTAGGCGACATTTGACCTACTAACCAAATGTTTGTTTTGTTTCTCGTGGAAACAAACCCACTTCTACCACTTTTTGATGACATAGTAAAACAATAACGGACGAAAGCAAAATCGACAAGTGCGCTCTCGCGAAGCTTAAAATTTGAGTGAGTTTCGCGGGGCGAGAACTTGGATATGTAAGGCAAGGGGTGTAAGGGGCATCAATTTGCGGGATATTCCTCTAATATGAGTCATATAAATAAATAAAAATCATAACATTTTGTATTTTATAAGAAGGAATCTTTAAAAATATTTTTCTTCATTTATTTCCCATTATATGATATTTTATAACTTTGAAATGTATGTCGCGACCCCTAAACAGTATTTAAAAAATAAAATAAAAATTCTGTATTCATATTATAGTATAGAGAACATAATTAGACGGTGCCCCGATGATAATTTTCACTTTGAAAAATAAGGACCACCCTAATAGCTATGCAAATGTCTAACTTCAGAAATGCATACTGAAATGACGTGAACGATACATAATTCTACAATTTAATGGTCTTGTAGTGAATATTAATTACTTAACTGAAATTGAAGAACTGTCTTCACTTTCTCAAGACACGAATGAAACTCAAGGGAAATAAAACCTGATACCAACCCCATTTTATCCGTACAAATCAATGTTCTTCCGTATAAATGTGTGCCCACCTTTAATATCCGGCTCTGGACGACATCCGACGTGAGTCTCCAAGGAATATCGTAATGAAAACTGTTTGCTTAGAAAAACGAATATTCATATAATGTTTGTACTGAGAATATGAGTATAGAATTAGATAGTTCATATCTGCTTTATAGGAAAAGATATGGCTGGAAGGAGTGTCACTTGTAAGATGACATCATGTCAAACAAAAAACCGGCCAAGTGCGAGTTGGACTCACGCACGAAGAGTTCCGTACTGTCTATTTAAAATGAACATATGTGAATATTTCAGCTTTCTAGCTATCACAGTTTATGAGATACAGCCTGGAGATAGACAGACAGCGGAGGTCCTGTTTTCATCCTTTGGGTACGGAACCCTAAAAAGTAAGGAAGAAATCTTGCTCCGACCACAAAATAAATTGAAATAAGGGTTAGAAGATGATGATGATTAAGTATATAAATTATTTGTACACGAACTCAGTAGTTAACAAAAACATATATAGTGTACTACTGAGAGTGAACACCTACGAACTACATTTTTTTTTCTCTCTTAAAACAAGGTGCAATAATTCAAAGGATTTGACATCTCAACAGTTGATATTTATAACAGGTAAAAATATAATACCAAAACAAAGAAAAATATCAAGCGAGTTGTCCCACAGACACATGGATACCCAAAATATGTCACACAATAAAAGGCAACGTGAATATTCTGATGCAAAAAACTCCAAAAACACAAAACATCTGTTTTTTCACACAACAACCATTAACAAACGCCAACAGCTATCAAAAGCCTAAACAAAAACAGCACTTTAAAAGAAAAATATATAACAAAACCGCAGAATTCGGAAAGAGCATCCCATCCGGTTCGGATCCGGGCCGGAACATTCAATATATCACTGCCTGAAAGGAGATTCTTCAGCAACTTTTACGATCCATCGTGAGCGCCGGTTTTCTTTCTATGCGATACATTTTGTGCACTCTGTATACGAGAGTGCATTATTATAGGTTTCGGTACAGTTTATTGGATACCAAACTCTTTACTTACCTATATCAATAAAAACAAAGTTTCTGACTAAAGGCCCGTTTACACATTGCGATTTCATTGCCCGTTGCTTGCCATTTTATTGCAGCAAGATGCTCCTTGCACTGTGTAAACGTAATTGTGCAATAGGTAAATGGTCGCCTGTCAAATATTCCTGCAATAAAATGGCAAGCAACGGGCAATGAAATCGCAATGTGTAAATGGGACTTAACAGTCGAAGGCATGGTGGACGCGTTTACAGCTTGAGCAAAATTAAGCTGTTTTTCGGTACATTTTGCGACTAAACCACGCCAAATCAAATATGAAAAATAATCCTTCTTATAGCTTAGGTCTTCAACTATAAACGCAACGAAGGTTTTTTTTGAAAAAATAAATTTTTGATATCACAAAAAAGTTATTTCGTAACCCCTTTCTACAAAATTCACGATACCGGGTCAAGTTTAGGTACAATTTTCTACTAAGATTAAAGTAATTTAATATTGATTTATTTTTTGTAAATAGGCAAACATAGTCAAGATTAAATGTAAGGAAAAAAAATACAGTATTGTGCTATGAATAAGCTTAGAAAAAATAAAAACAAAACCAATTTATTTCACATATTTTGTTACTACCGATGAGTCTTAATCGCTTGTAATAGGGGCTATTTTATTTGTATTCCTTCCGACCCACGATTGTGCGAAAGCCTCAGTCTGCCTCAGTCTGCGCTCGGCCGCCGTCGTGAGAGGACACCGTATCGCTCGTTTCCAGCTGCTCGTGTTGAAAAAGATCGCTGTACAAATACAAATTATTCGACTAACCAAATTTGATCCTTCCAAGCTAAGATTATTGATTTTTATTATTACACCTCTGTTGAAAATAT
>NWSH02000150.1:8086043-8105215 GCA_002382865.2 Heliothis virescens
ACGAGCCTAGCAGTAGCAACGTCAGTAATCTGTCTTATTTTTCTGACTGCATAAGCTGCGGAACTCAGCCTTTTTGACAGTGCTGAGATGTGAGCACCCCATTGCAATTTAGAGTCAATGGTGATGCCCAAGAAAACGGTTTGACTAATAACATCTAATTTATTATCGTCCAGATCGATATTGAGCCCTACTGGTGATACATTAGGTAAAGAGAATTTAATGCATTTGGTTTTGGAAGAATTAAGAAGCAAGTTATTCGCGGCAAACCACTTGCTCAGAGTAACCAAGCTATCGTTTACGTGTATGGGACTAGATTCCTTTCTGTTAATTTTGAAAACAAGGGAAGTGTCATCAGCAAATAAAATAATATCAGATATCTCAGACATCATATACGGGAGATCATTTATATAAGCTAAGAATAAAAAGGGACCTAAAATTGAGCCTTGCGGTACGCCCATTTTGACTAGTGACCCAGATGAAGTTGAGCCACTTATGTCCACTACTTGCTGTCTATTTGACAGATAAGAAAGGACAAGCGCGAGAGCTTTACCACGAATTCCGTAGTGGTTCAGCTTACAAATGAGAGTGTCATGGTCAACGCAATCGAACGCCTTGGAAAGGTCGCAGAAAATGCCCACAGCATCCCGAGAATCTTCCCAGGCGTTTAAGATTGGTTCTCTATTTGATAACTACACCGTCTGAAAGTCTGCTTGCGGACAAATTTTCCTTAGCCTGGGTTTTCAGTTCTTACCAGATCTTATTTCTTTAATATCATAAAACAATGTTTCTTTCATATATTATTTATTACAATATCCTTAGTACAGTTCAAGTGGTATGCGATGAATCTGCATGACAAAACTCAGTTAAAAATGTCCAAAATATTTTACTTACCCCATCTTTTGCTTAAGCAGTATTAATTAGACTAAAATTGATAATATTAATAAAGAAAATTGATAATTTAAAGACTCATAAATTAAAAGATTGCCAAAAAAATAAAACAAAGAAGAAAAAGTATCAGGTGACTGTTATTTTCTTTATTTTTCTTAACTCGGCTTTTACTGTCTTTAATTAGTTGACCAGCCAAGAATTCGTTACAAAAGTTAGTGTTCGATCCCCACAGGGCGCTATATCCAAAGTACGAAAGTAAGCAAATATTTTTTGCCATTAATTTAAAGGACATAGTGTAATGTGGGGTTTAATAACAATTTCATTACATTTTACACACGTATTTTAGCTCATACCAATACCACAATATCTTTTTGTTGGAAATCAGGGAGTGTCTTTAATTATGTGGCCGCCACTGTATATAACAAATAAACGTGACAATTAATAGTTGCTGTTTGTACAAAGCTAATCAAATTGAGATAAATACATAGTCGGCTGATTAGCTTGTCGCATTGTTTATTTTACTCTGTGGTCGTTAATACTAACAAGCATATATTTCTGGACTATAATTTATATGTTGTTGTGTCACAGTCTAATTACAGAGCTAGTACTGGTTTTCCGATTATTACGGCTGTAATTTGAACGTAAAAATTTGGATAGTGAAAAGTAAAGATTATAAAATGCCTACGGTGCTCATGGAATACTTAATGTAATCTGAAGCCAAAAAAATCAAGGAAAGTATTGGTCGAAAAATCTTTCAACCCAGAGACTGAGTTAATGGCTTTTTGGACCTATGTTTTTTATTCCAAAATTATTTGATAAACATCTCTATACTACACTTACACTGTTTTAAATTACACTCAATCATTGAGAAATGTATATTTTTATTTTTTCTTTTATAATTGCTTTTCATACGTTTTACTTAATAAAATATACTTTATTTTAATATAGTTTATGTCCCACAAAAAGCGAAATTTCAAAAGAAAATAATCATCTCTGAATGCACTTCGTACTGAATATTGTGACAGCGAGTGTACCTGTAATCAGAGTGCGGTGTCCACGAGTTTCGAATGAAAATCAGGGACATGAGCTCGTTAACTGTAATTAATATTAAATTGGTTTCAATTACAGGCCTGATGAGCTACTAATGCTATTGGGATTGATTAATGCTGAAATATTTCAGGATAGCTATTTAAGTATGTATTTTGTTTTACAGCTGCAATACATGAATTATCGCATCGTGAAAAAACGTGAATTAAATTCTGTTCCACTCTAACAAAAACGCTTTTTTGTATATCTACGAGTATGCTAATATAAAAAGAGAGTATAATAAAAAATATTCCGAAAGTACTGAACCTATGTGACTGAAATATACTGTTGGGAGGCTAAACTATCCCCGAGTACTCTGGATGAAGTTCCTCGGGACGCGAGTGAAACCACGGGAAAACGACTAGTACTTAATACAATAAAGAGGATGTTTTTTGTTTGTTCCCTGCAGATTCAGAAACTTAAGACAGAGACCCTTAAGAAGGATAGGCTATACTTTGTTCAGGTGCGGATTAGGTTAAGTTCCTTGTGACACAAGTAAAACCGCAGGCAACAGACAGTTGTTATATGCGGAATTTTCATGTAAATTTTAACAGACAGAACGACACATTAAAATGCGAACATTTTATTCAAAACAGACTACAATTGTGAAATTAAACTGGAGTTTGTAATTTAATTCGACATCTGCTTACAGCTGTCGCGCGTTGTGTACAGAATGTCCCTAATTTTATGGCAGCAAGTGTACTGTGTAATAATTTTAAGCGATGGAGCTTTTATACGTGTGTGTAGTGTAATACAGTGAGTGGTATGAATAAAATTGCAATTTCAGTCAAAATTTATGTTTATTTACACGTAACATACTTGTAGTGGTCATATTCTTTGATTTATGTAATTGGCTTGTAAAGCCGTGTAAATCTAATAAATAAATAAATATTACCTGTATCTCTGTTATAGCATCATAATTATGATATCGGCTCGCTTGCATATATAACGCTCTTACACCGTGTCTCACTATCTCTCAGTTTCCCGCCAACTGACCATAGTGTACCATCCGCGTCTATGCATTCAACGAGACGACAGATATCGGTGATATGATGGCCTCCTAGCCGATTACCGGCCACGGCGGCTGTTCTCATATAAGGAGCTCAGCCAGCTGCGCAGGACATATTATAGTGCACAAGCATTTGCGCAGACACAGGTGCACTCCCTATTCCCTCACTCTCATAACCCGATGGGATTGATACACCCGTGCATCGGAGAGCACGTTAATGTCGGTCCTGCGCCTGATCTCTCTCTGGTCGTGTCGGATCGGTGATATACTACAATACTGACATAACATCTTAAGGAAACTTGGACTATAATGTATGAAATCATGTGATTAATGCTCAATCCTTCTCTGTGTGAGGCCTGTGCATAACGCTCCCATCAAATATTATTATTGTTTCTTTTCCCATTAAACCTGATTTTGTGACAGATCAGTAGTTTTATAAAAGACAGAAATAAAATCCACAAACTACTAGGCTTTCATAGGCTGTAACATTTAGGTCGTCTAAAAGTCATGACGTGGGATTCGAGTCGGTCCCTAGAGAACAATCAGAGCAATTTATTGTTTGTGCCAATATCAGCACGTCGGTCTGTCTGTACGTGAAAACTATTGTTTTTGTGGTGACAGCTTGAAAGAGACATTGTTTTTATAACCCTTTGTGTCAGAACTAGTTTAGGACCTCAGAAATAGTTTACCTAATGAAGGAAAGTAAAGTTTGATTTATAACTACAGTACAGTAACTTTAAAATTATATAAATTAAGAGATATTTCATTAGTAGTATATTTATTTTTTTTTTTTTTTCAGAACCTTCAAAAAGTATTGAAGAAAAAAATAAAAACCATGGGTGACATAAATTAAAATAATAGTAAACAAAATTGTATGCCATAACTAGTATTGTCACACATTCATACGACAAACACAACAGCCGTTCATCGACACATGTTGCCAAACACACAAATTGTCTGCTATTGTAGCCTGGTTTGCATATTACTAATATTTGGTACAAAAATGTCCCAGAAAATGTCCCGCGATGTCCACAACACATGTTCACAGTTCGAAACTTGTAACGCATTTAAAAATAATCCCGCAATGCGGGTTGCATGTGGTTACCAACGTATGTGTATAGACAGAAGGTCCGATGTTATGGAGTGAATCTACTGTTTTGACTCTTCAGTTGATAAAAGCTTTTCTCAGAGAATGCACTGTCGTAATAATTTTTTTTAGAAATAAGACGTGTAGTTTAATGGCCCAAGAAAGTGTTTTCTCATGGATATATCAGCAAACATTAGACATACAAGCTGTTGATTTGCATCCTGGTAAAATTTCAGGAGGTTGTCATAAAATACATAAATAAAATCAATGGAAATTAAGGGAGACGGGAAATTACTACTATGCGCTGCGTTTTTGTTTTGTTTTATATATTTCAAACAATTAAATTCTGTTAAATTTCAAACAGTGTTTCAGAATTAATTTAACAAAAGCGTAGATAAAGTCAATCCGTGTCGTTTGCGTTTGAGTGAAAGCACAGTGCGGTTATAACTAACACACGCTTCGCATTCTAATTCGGCTAGTAGGTATACACTGACGGATTTCAGTAAGTTAAAAACTTTCTCATTTAATTGTTGATTTTGGTTCGAGAAACATTAGCATAACTACATCCCTGAATTTGACTATCTTTTGAAATCAACAGCTTATATAAAATTACTTTATTTTTCACCAATTGAACATATTCTCTGCAAAAGTATTCCGCTTTCTTGATAGTATTTTATTCAAAATTTTACTATTTCGTTCCTTATTTTCCATTTTCAACTTACACAGAACAGAAGCCGCGATTCGAACAAAGCTAGCCCAAACAAAGAAATTTGCATGTTGCCTACGTTACTAGATTGAAGCCTAAACGAAGCTAAGCTTTTTTTTACTCTGTGTTCCACGGTTTTTGGGCGTTTACGATCCCAGTTTCGAGTTTCGGGACATTTGTGAAAATGTCCCGTTGTGGCATTTTATTTTATGGACAACCTACTTATAGAGTTGTTGGTTGTCGGTTTCTGGGGAATAATGTCGTTTTTATTGTTTATGTTTTAACTGTTCTTGTTGAGTTTGGTGGTTAGAATTTATTGTTATTTGTGTTTCATTTGTGGTACTGCGTAATAAGATGTTTTGAGGAATAATTATTAGATTTTCCAATGCAATCTTGTGTTTAGTTCTATATTTTGCTTATTTTATTTAAATTTTTGTCTTCTGTAAAAGCTTATGAACTTTGGGGACCTTTTAAAATTGCAGCTGGAGCATGTGAACTCAGTTTTTTCTAAATTGTGATATTTCATTTAAGTGATTACTATAAACCCATTATGGTTTGTAGTAGAAAGCAGAATATAGAATGACAAGATTGTTTTTAGTACCTTCTTTCTACAGTCAGAAAACAAAGAAACATCCAAATTGAGAACATCCTTTTGGCGTAATAAATAAACAAACACACAGACACAGTTCTTTACACTGTAGCACAAACTTAGCCCCCTGAAGGCTTGCTGAAGACAGACGACAATTGCTTCGAGTTAATCCAGAAACAACTTGCTACATTTTGCATTTAAATGTCTGTGGGAATAACCTTCTTTTGTTTTATAGAAATAAAAAATAGAATAGCTGCTCCCAACATTCCGAGAGGGCTACTTCCCGCATCCAGTTAAAAAAATGAGCTTATTTCGTTTCTAAGGCTCTTGACTACTCGTGTATGAAAAATCATTTAATAGTTATTGGAGTTTTGGATTGAAATTTGGATAAACAGATAGAGTTATTTTTTATGTATCGCCCGAAAAAGGATATAGGCTGCTTTTTAGTCGAACGCTGGAAGTAGTTAACTCCCTCGAAACGCGAACGAACCCACACGGAACAGCTAGTTTTAAAATTCCCTGTATGTTTTTGGAAATATTCTTCTCCATAATATTTAAATGAATTAAATAGATTTTCTGTACACCTCGTTGTAACAAAGCAATCTTTTCAACAAATTGAAAATCCTCTACATTTTTTCCAGTAGTCAAATACCCAATCCTATTCTATTTTCTACGCCATTTAGAATTACTACGCCGGCGTAGCTCGCGTAGCCATAAAATTGCTACGTCGTAGCAACACTGCTAACTACGTAACTATCTTGTACCATGAATTTTAAGCAGTACTATTTTAACCTGTTACATGCTTTTTTGTATTTCTGGTTTAACCCTCCAACGTTCATAGGTTAGGTCATTATTTTAGTTTTTACCTTCAATGTGGTTCGTTAGTTTAGTAATAAAAAGTTTGACTGTTATTTATTAGGGTCAAAGTTCAGTTCTAAATTTTATCGCGGTTTTTCCGATTAACATCATTAGGCTGTAATTTTTAGCTTATTAGTTCGATGTGAGATTATCAGATTTACTTCAGCATACGTTTATACAATTATCTTACCCTCAAAGAAAATAGACTGTATTATTTTTAACATCCTACAGACCTAACCAAATCAACATGTAGCTTGACCTTTCATAAGAACCTATAATAATAGGTCTACTTGAAAAAAAAAATGACTTTGACTATCCACCAATGAATTGACACACAATCCCAATCAGTTAACAGTACCAGCTCCAACACACAAACACGAGGGCAAACATTGGGCAAACATTGGGCAAACTCTGGGCAATATACGGGCAATCCACGGGCAAAGCTTGTACATATTCAGTAGTGTAAGTTAGAGCGGTGTGTGAATGAACAATGTAAATATTAACTACCGCAGTGCGGAGTTTGCTTCCTAGCTTATATTAATGGAGAATTTAAATTAGATATGTTATGTAGAATAATTGCAGAAGTTCTTGCTATTGTTGTAAGACTGAAAAGGTTTAATAAGCTTCCTTTTTAACCCCCAATGCAGAGTTATGAGCTATGGTTTTTTGTCTGTGGTATTGTAACTCTTAAGCGTATGGAAAGATATGGAAAGATTTGCATGCGCTTTTTTTTCGTTGAAAGCTGGTTTCCCATCGGTGGTTTTTAGGGTACAACTAGCCAAAATACAAAAAAATTTCGGCACCAAAAAATAACTTTGTTTGTCACACAAATATATGAATAACAAAGTTATAATTTGCAGTTTCACACGTTTATTGTATGGGGATATTTTATTTTTTGATTTTTTTAATATTTGTTGTTATAGCGGCAACGGAAATACATCATTTGTGAAGATTTCAGCTTTCTAGCTATCACCGATTATGAGATACAGCTCGGTGACAGACAGACAACGTAGTCTTAGTAATAGGGGTCCCGTTTTACCTTTTGGGTACAGAACCCTAAAAACATTGCTTAACACAAAGCAATTGTAAGCCAACCCAAAAACAAGTATAAATGTATGTATAATAAGTATCGATATTTATGCAGTACAGGTTCCAATATAACACACATTTTCTTTGACTGGAGGTCGAACCCAGCTACTTAGGAAAAGGTTGAGAGTCTCATGCTCCGCGCTCAAGAGGTCACTCGAGTTGATTGTAAGAGTCAAAGATCACTCATACAATATTTTTTTAGCAGAAATAAATTATAACGTGGTTTTTTTTTGTGAATGGGTAAACGTTTTAGGAAGGGCTTTTTATATTTTTTTATAAACAGGATGATCTTCAGCCTGATTAAACTAAGGAAACTTGAATTTCCGACTTTAGCCTTAAACACTCATTTCGTCACCCACTTTTCCTGTTTTGCTTGCAGTAGTTATAACATGATCATTTTCATATGTCATATGATTTGAACATTTTTAGCATATTATAGCATTTTTAGCTAATTAAACTCAAGGTAATCCTGTAGGAGTTTTATCGAGAAACACAGCATCGACTATCATTAGTCTATCAGTTTGATAGTTCAGTTTCATCAAACTACTGTCTAGGTTTTAGCCTTAACATTGCCCTAAAAAATTTAAACAAAATAAAACAATTTCAACAAGAACTTAAGCAAGCAAAACCATTGAACATTTAATACCAACTGAAAATAAAGTCCTAAAAACCTACAGTTTTAATATTAGGCCATCTAGTCCACCAAATACGTCTGTCCGTCTGTTTTTCTTGTTTTATAGCTCACTTAGGCTGTTCAGGCAAAGTTCTTTTTATTTGAAACTTTTTAGCTTTTTCTGAATTAGGTCGTCTGGAATACAGTCTAGATTTTTTGCAGCAAGATAAAACATTTTACATTTGTCTCGAATGATAATAAAACTTTTCTGATTTATTATTTTTTGAAGCATTTTTAAAGTCTAGGGATCCATGAGCTTTTTATAATATTAGTAACCTTTGCTTAGTTGGATACTACGGAAATCTTAGTCTGTAACCCACTATTTAAGGGCCAATTCGTAAAAAATAGGTCTATTTCCAGTTTCAAACATATCTTTGTCAGTCATTGACTGTATTAACAAACAAAAAGTACAAAATTAAATAATGTTTTAGTCAAAATTTTACTGAACATCTTTTGACATTCAATGTTTTTAAACTTTCGCACACATTTTAGATAAACAGCGGGTCTTACTCGCGATGAAATTGTAGAGGTTTACGATGACTCTTTTCAGGGAGAAAAGGCTGTTTATCTAAAATATGTTATGACAAATTCAATTTTAAGCTGTAGGCTGTATGCGCTACATGAAGACATGGAAATCCATGTTGAAAATCTGAATATACTCGTACCTACACATATTCATGTCGGTCTATCTGCCTGTTGGCACTTTGCCTGAGCTTGTCACCTCTTGTTCACTGTTAAAGGGAGATGCGATTTATACTGCTATCTAATGGAAATGCATAAGTCGTTATGTACTTGCTACGGGTTTTGGTTTTACATTTATTCAAATCTTGAAGCTAAAAATCTCATAATATACAAAAAAAATTCTGTGCAAAAAATGAAATATTATGTAAAAAATAGATTATTTTCAAAGACTTCATTTAGACGATATTTCCGATTATCTTATACAAAGTTTATTTATACCTTATTTTCCTCAAAAATCCTAACTTCACCAAAAATAACATTGAGCAAAATTAACCTTCATAACATATAAAAAGATACAAAAATTCTTAAATAAATACGAGCATTAATAAAAATAAAAATGTTATGCGAACCGCTTACCCCGGTGTACGGGGAAGTATTATTGTAACCCCTTTGTTGGGGGGTGGGGGACATGACATAACCCTACTGTCCCGGGGGTTACATGGGGTATCCTTTATTTTGAAAATATTTATTTTAATGATAACTCGTGAAAGAGGTTTGGATGTCTTGAATTTTTTTATGGAATATCATCATCAAATGACCCCTCCCGCTGTGGGTTCAGTGTGAGTTTCAGACTGTTACTGACTAAAACCCACCGTGTTCCTTCTGGAGCTCTTTCAGGTAACTCTTTCGATCAATTTCGCAGCCCCAGCAGGCATGACATATGGTGGTAGGGTCAGCTTTCTTTATTATTCTTCTCCGAACAGAGCGAAGAGCTCTGTTCTGAACATCTTGTTTGAGTTAACACACTAGCTGATTTTCAGCTCAGTTTTCCCAACGACAATGCTTTGACCGTACGGGTGTTTTCAAACAGTAGACAACTGAAAGTGCAAGAAAGTTTTTTCCGCTTGGAATATGTCACGCAAACACGCTGAATTATATTACGCGAGATTAAAATTCACTAGTCTGAAACTATAAGGATAGAACATGTCGCGCCTAACAAAAAGTCTCAAACACCTATATAAAGCATTATTTAGTGACAATATATCGAAGTGAAGACGGCACGTTGACAAGTGTTGGCGTGTTGCCAAATCTGACAGCGAGAGTACGCGTGATCTGAATATTTAGATACAAGCCTTCTAAATGCGGTAGACGTATTTGAATAACAATATTTTGTAGGCGTTGTACAGACAGTAGGTCAATCTGCCCGAATCTGTCAAATTTTACCAATCGAACATTAACCTTCCACTGTTGTGATAAGGTTGAAAATCTATTGAAGAAATTTGACAGAATGAGGTGGGTTGATGATTGTCGTGTGTACTGTTGTCAACAGAAGTGACTTGTGTCTTTAACTAGACAAAAATATGGAAGCTAAATTCGACAATTGATTTCTTTTTCGGATGGAGCGAAGTGTAAGAGCGTTTTTACACCAGAGGATTTTCTGCTCAGTTTTTCTGAGCGACATCATTTGGTTTGTACAAGTGGTGCAAACAATTGACAACTACTAGTGTAAAAGATGACGTTTAAATCCAGGCGACAGATTTTTGTCGCTCGGAATGTGTCGCGCTTATACTCTTCATTATGCTTCATCATCTGCCTAGCCTTTTCCCACTCATACCTAATACTTCGCGCGACAAAAATCTGTTAGTGTAAAAGCGCTGTTAGTCTCATACTGACTAAAACACAATTTCAAAAACTGACTTTTAAGATAAATGGAGACTTTATCTACATTACGAAATTAAAACTACGTTTATATAATAGCCTTTTTATAATAATAAAAATATAAGATATGTATTAAGGATAATAAACACAATATTACTCTTATTCAGAGTAATAAATGAGAATACAAATAGCGTTTCTTTTATAAAATTTGCCTTTTACTTTGTTGTACCAAAATTATAGTCTGCGTTGCCTTAGGATATTTACGTTAATTTCAAACGGTATATTTTATTCAGAGTTATTAGATGAGCTTTTTTGTATAGAAATATATAATAAGACTAGCTTCTTTCAGTGGTTTCACCCATTTCCTGTAGTAACTGTACTACGCACCCGGTTAAAAAGTAGCCCTGTGATGTTGCTGATTAAATGGGCTATGTAACACTGTAATATTTTTTCAAATGAGATGAGTAATTTTTGAGATTATCACGTTCAAATAAACAAAATCTAATATTATTAAAAGTGAGTTTTATGGTCATCGATAGCACATATAATGAGGAATACTTTTTGCCCTGGTGCGCGGAGTCATTCCCACAGTACCCAAGTAAAACCTCAAGCAGAAACTACTGTAAAATACCAAGACAGAACACTCCCTTTATCATCTACAAAATAACCCTAAAAGCTGACTGATAACTTTGGAAATAAGGCTTCGAGCCCACCGTGACTGATTTCTGTCGGCATTACCAATGAGATTAATGTCAGTGCCAAAGAGTGCTAAATCGAAAAAGTTAAATCGAGTTGGAAGTAGTTAGGCGGCATGTGGTTATTTATTTACTTTCTAAGTAAATGCCTCTGGTGATAGATAAGTAGGTCGGAATAATGGCCTTTGTACCTATGTAAATTAGGTTTGATTTTCTTACTTTTGTTTAATCTTTTGTAAAATATATTAACGTCTGCCTAGCTAGCCTTTTCACATCTTTTTCTACATTAGGGTCGGTTTCCAGTCTAACCGAATGTAGCTGAGAACTAGCATTTTACATGGAGCAACTGCCTATTTGACCTCCTTAACCCAGTTATCCGGGCAACCTTTGGTAAGACTTGTTGTCAAACATACCTGTTTCTGAGCCGTAACGACTACTAAAGATGTTCAAATGACAGCCGTGACCAATTTCACCATTTTTTTTTTTTTTCTTTTCGCAAACAAAAGTAAAAAAACTGATATTTTTCAAAGGCTAGGTAACTACCACTTGTCTTTTAGCCACACTTAAATCGGTTTAGACATTTAGGTGTCGCAAAGAACTCACTAAGTAAAATTAGTAAAATATAATTTGATTTTCTATTTGGAATAACTAATCATATTTAGACCCATTTATGATGTGGAATAACAGACAGAATTAAGAACTGTTATACTTAATAAAGGAACACAGTTAATGGTAATAAAAACCAGCTTTTAAAATCAAAGGACTTAAAACCATTGTCAGAGTTCCGAATGAGTAATCCCTGTAACAAAAACTGTTATTCATTCTAATCCAACTGAAAAAGTTTCAAACGACGTGTAAGGGTACGTTTAAATAAAACGAATAATTAAATCAGAGTTAGGAAACTATTATTTTTAAGCAGCAATTTTGCATAATTTTTCTATCAAATTATCCTTATGGTGCGTTCTATGTGAGCGATCTGCATACGAACGCGAAGCAGCGCGACGCGATGCTAAAACTACAAACAGTCGATTTCTTTTGCCGTGGCCCACCAATGTTATGATACGTAGCACAGCGCGATGCAGCGTGCATATTTGAATTCGCTTCGGATCGCTTCGCATCGCGTTCGCGTGGATTTATCCACGCAGGACGCACCTTAACAGTGAATGTGGAGCCAGCGAATTATTTCAGATGACAAAGTTTTCAGCTCATATCTACATAATGTTTGTAAAAGTTGGTGGAAAATGACAAGAGTAATTTTGTATGATGAAAAATTAAAAACTCTACCAACATTTATTTTTTTTCTTATTATGGAATATTTTAATTACATTTAAGAGAGCCTAAAGCCATGCAAATACCACAAAAGAAAACAATAAGCAATCTAATACCAGAAAATTACATCTAAGACGGCCTAAAGCAATCTTGTACCAGATAATTTAGGCTTATGTTTAACGGACCACCAAATATAGTAACTTTTAACAGGCAAATATAGTAAATGATCACCAAAACTAGTACCCCCATTTTAAAGTAAAATGATCACCAAAGTTTTAACATCTCACTGTCCTATTTAAGTAAAATATCTCCAAGAAAATCATTTTTAACCCAAAAATAGTTAATGAACACCAAATTATTACCGACATTTTAATATACAATGATATGCAAAAAAATAACATTTCAGTAGCCTATTTAAGCAAAATAACTCCAAGAAAATTATTGTTAACCCAAAACTAGTTAATGAATACCAAATTATGAACGCCATTTTAATATAAAATGACACGCAAAAAATAACACTTGCTATCCAACTAAAGTACTTAGATTACCCGAACGCGTCCGTGAAGCCGTAGGGTCAGAGTGTAGCAAAGGGTGTGCAAGGAGTTTAGGACAGAAAATTTTCGGGCAATTTTTTTTTTACATTTTCATTATTTTGTTTCTATCGTGTAGAGGGATGAAAAATAAACACTTCGATCTGATCACTTTTGGTCTAGCGTCAGCCGTTCTCCGGTTATAACGAGAAAAGGTTTTTTGCAGCAGGAAGTTTTCTGTCACGGCTCCGGCGCTGCGGAGCTCCGGCGGTCTCACGCGAGTTTATCGTCGCAGATAGGTTTAACACTCACCACCGCAGCTTCGGCTTGCTGGCCGGCGGTGCCGGCCAGCCTCAGCCACGGCGGCGAGTGTTACAACCACCTGCTCCTCAACTCGCGGCCCGCCTCGCTCCTCCGCGCCTACGCGATTTGGAATTGCACTCTAGGGGTAGGGCAGACAAGACTGCGTGGAGTCGGATTTACAGCAATTCGTTTCTGTCATTAAAGCTGGAAACATAACTAAATATGGCATCATAATACTTTATTTGGTAATAAGCCTACATTTTATGGTAATCACAGTGGTTTATTTAGGGAGAAATAGCGCATTAATTTGGTCGCTAAGATTTGGTGATCATTTACTACATTTGGTGTTCGAATACAATTTAAAGTTAACTATTGCAATTTTAGGCTTTATTTTTTTGGTGTTAAGTAAATTTTTTTGGTGATAGATCTAAGGGTATCACAACATTTTTTGGTGGTCGTTATATTTGTTCCCGATAATTTAACATTACTCGTCTATGATAAACTTTTCCATATGAAATGCTTGGCATGTTTTAATACTGGCTGTTACTAGTTTTCACTCGCGTCCCACGGAAAGTACTTCTTTTACCCGGATAAAATATAGCTTATTTCATTACAGGATAGTGTAGCTATCCAAAAGTGACATAATTTTTCAAACCGGTTTAGTCGTTTTGGAGTCTTGGGGATAGAAATTAACAAATGTTTCCTCTTTACTATATTAGTACATCTACACTTAAAATAAATCTGTAGAGAGGTCAATTCTGTACATGGAATAAATTTCCAAAATAACTATCAGGTGGTGAATAGGGATCGCTACTGATGCCAAAAATGCAATCAGTAGAATTTTTGTCTGTTTATCTGTATAACCGTTATAGAAACAAAAACTACTCGACGGATTTTAACGAAACTTGGTACAATTATTATTCATACTCCTGAGCAGATTATAGTATACTTTTCATCACGCTACAATCAATAGGAGCAGAGCAGTGAAGAGAAATTTTTGTTTGGCCCACTGTTTATTTCATAGATTTATTAGTTTAAGAGGTTCCATATAAAGTTCTAGATAGCTATCTGCCACATAATACCAAAGAAATGTTANAATCAATAGGAGCAGAGCAGTGAAGAGAAATTTTTGTTTGGCCCACTGTTTATTTCATAGATTTATTAGTTTAAGAGGTTCCATATAAAGTTCTAGATAGCTATCTGCCACATAATACCAAAGAAATGTTATTGATATTCAGAACCTTATCTGGAACCTTGGAAACTGGCCGTGGAACTACTCAAATACATGAATAGAATTCTCCACCGTTTTTAACTTTCCTTTTAAGTGTGACCATATTCTCAGTCACAACGCTTCTCCAGATAATCTAACTACTAGACTACCTCAAGGCGAGTGCACCTAAGAGAATATGCAATTGTTCCGCCTCTATGCAAGAATAACAGAATGCATGACTGCATTCCTTGCTTGCACAAATGGATGTTTGCATTTATGTCTACCAGACTTGCAAGCTTGTGTTATAGTGAAGCGATTTTTGGACTTCCGTACCGACATAAAAGGTAAAATAAAAGGATTTTATTACTAAGACTTTGATGTCCGTCTTTTTGTCTGTCACCATATTGTATCTAATTAACCATGATAACTAGAGAGCTGTTAGATGATTTATTTCTGTTGCCGCTTTAACAACAACTTAAAACTATAATGTAGTATTTAGGGGTGTCCAGCACAACAAACGTGATTTTTGTACGAAACTCTTCTTGAGGGTCCAACTCGCACTTGGCCGCTTTCTTAGATTTACGACATATTCTGTCACTTGAGATTTTTGTAAGTTTTGTCCTTAAGATTTTTTGGGAGCAAAAATACATGGGAGTTGGAAAAAAGTTCTTTCAATGGTTTTTCGCCTCAGGGGTCTGTCAACTTTTTATCTTGGGGGATGTTTTGACTTATCCTTGAATCTTATGGGTTTAACCTTATTTTTAAAGTGCCTGGTGATCGTAGAAACATTTTCATTTTTATACAAATAATGTCTTATTAGTCAAAAATAAAAATAATCATATCAGCACTACACAATGGCTGTATTGAAGAATTATTTCAATCCATTCAGTCGTACTAAATGTTTTGTTTCAACATAGAAGTGCTCTCCTTATAATGAGTATTTTTTACTTACTAATGTTGTATACACATTCTAACAATGTAAGGTCCATGAATAAAACAATAAAATCGATAACCATAAGCTCCCATCTACTAAGCTGGTGGGGGGAAGGCTTAAGGGGCAAAAATTCAGGGCTATAAATTCCACTCTCCCAATTTTCAAATAACATTGAAAATTCCACCCAAACGAAGGTCAAAAATCGTGTATAATGGATAATAAATAACGATGACAAGAGACCCAGTGCCATCGCTCACGAACTGGCAATGGCGGGAAAAACATGTCGGCCATATTGGAAGTGTTGGCGCGAAAATATGGACGCTTTATTTTGTTTGTTAGATTTTTTATGACAAATGTTTTTGTGAGTGATGTTACACCGTGTTTCATTTTATGTATTTTTTTTTTTGTTTAGAACAAAAAATATTGCTTTTTTATCTTTCTTTTTTATGGTTAATATTATAAAGAGTTTGTTTGATTGAACGTGCTAATTTAAGAAACTGCTATTCTGATTAAAATATTTTTATTCAGTGGTATATATTAATTTTATCAACAAAGGTATGATGGATAAATATTTATCAGAGCCCTTGCTACAACTAGGCTAGAGCTACATAGTATCACAGAAATGTCTTAAAATGTAACATTTTACAAAGCTATTTCAAGGAAACTATCCTAAAACCCATTACATTCATTACGCCTTTTCTTTTAAAGTTTAAAGTCTCATAAAATAAACGTTCCTTTCCCACACTATTCTCTCAGACAGCTAAACTATTACTTACCACAAAATAATTCTAAGAAGAGACGCAACTCTGAAAATATATCTAACCTTACCAATGTATGTGGTCCTCTTTACGGTAAGTTTTCATAGCTGTTAGGGTAACGCAACGACGCTATTTGTCGAATAGGGCCCAGAGGATTTAGGTGTAAAGTACTTTAGTATGGACCAGATTCAAATGTATGGCCACGAAATTGTAGACTGGCTGTATTTCGATATTGTGGCGTAATAAACATAACATTTTTTCACGGGATTTGGGTGCCGTGAGAAAGACTATATCAGAGCCCTTCTTCGACAAATTTTAAATTAATAATAAATTCTCTTTTTGCAAAATCTTACCTGAAATTAGCTTCCGCCTGCGGTTTCACATGTCCCGCTTCCCATGGGAACTACTCCACGCACCCGGATAAAAGTATAGTCTATAGCCTTCCTCAATAAATGAGCTATCTAACTCTGAAAGAATTTCTCTAATCGGACCAGTACTTGCTAAGATTAGAGCGTTCAACCAAAGGTACTAACTCTTCAGTTTTATAATATTAGTATAGATTCTTTGTTGCCTAATAAGATCTATCAATTGGTTTCTCAAAATATCTTCTCGTCTTATTCAAGCCTTAAATACTCAAGTACTCACGATAAATTAACTCCTAAAAGAAATTTTCAGCTCCATTAAGTTTGAAAGTGCCATCGAGATCCAATTCTATTAAAAAACTTACTAAGAAAACATTGGAAGGACTTTCTTCAATGTATTTATTTTTGTTCGAGAAGTAAACTCGTCGAATCGCCAGCTTGGGAAGACAAAGGTCGTGACAGTGCATACAAACTACAATAAGTAACTACTATAAGACTTTGTCCAGACTGAGGAAAGAAATATTTTAATGTTGATAACAAAAAATATAGTTTATAATCTGTACTAATATTTTAAGACTGATGAGTTATTTTGTTTTGCCGAATGCTCGCTTCGGACTTAAGTGTTAGATAACCTATTTATCGAGAAAGGCTATTAGCTAGTTTCTAACCAGATGCAGGCAATAGTTGTCCCGTGGGAACTACTCGGCGCACCCGGTAATAAAAAGCCTATAGCCTTCCCCGGTAAATGGGCTATCTAACACTGAAACTTTTTTTTAAAAAGGACCAGTCATTCCTGAGATTAACGTGTTTAAATAAACAAACAAATAAACAAACTCTCCAGCTTTATATTATTAGTATAGATAGGACACCTCTTTTTATAAATATAAGGAAGTAAAATGTACAAAATATATATAGAAAAGTTACATGCTCGCACATGTTAACCTCTTAAAGTCATGTTGCCCCCGTTTATGTGTCTTCTGCGAAAAGCCTCGTCGGCTCGGTTACTTTAAGTGGTTTAGTTACGGAAACTAGTAAATGTGTCTGTCCTACAGTTTGTGGTAACAGTATGGCTTACCGAGTTCTTTTATATATGTGTCGGGAAATATGTTGGTTCTTCGTTTCATGTCAATTTGTCTCATTGTGTATTCCATAATTGGGAGGGGAGGTGACTACTTTGTGTAATACTTTAATTTGTTGTAGTGTATTGGCAACTTCTTTCCTTTGGAAATGTAACGTCATATTCTTCATTTTCATTGTTAAATTAAAGACATTTAATTTAGAAAAGCATTGGTATTGACTATTGTATCGATGATCAGCTTCCAAGACTACATATCTGTAGAGAAATAGTCGTGCAAACAAAAAAGGTCAAAATTGGTTCACAAACTACGGGAAGTTATCCACGAATACACATAAAAAATATACTATGTATATCTAGTCGAACGAAGTTCCTCCTTCTTTTTGAAGTTGGTTAAAAATAACATTGAAAAAATGAAGTTTTTAGGCCAATATCGTGAGCACATTTGAACTCTCGGAAAGCAGGACATTTTCTTCGCACCGGTGTGAGCTCCCCCTAAACAGTGAATGTCATTTGCATGCCAAACAGGCTGGATGCTGTAGTTTCGTTAATATAGACATAACGGTTTTAAATTGAGTATTGGATGACTTCAACTAGTGAAGCAGAAAATAGGTTTTCCCGAATAGTTAGACTGAAAAACATTTAGGTTTTTGGACTGGTAGGGGATTGCAAAAATTGTTTGTTCAAAAGAGGCTTTACATTATAAAAGTTTATAGTTCTATTGCATTGTAATTTTGTGTGTTTCATTTTCAAAAATACATATAATAGAGAAGATCGTTATAATAAGTGGCAATTACATGAGTCTTTTTTAGTTTTTTAAATACCACAGAAATGTACATTTTAATTAAAATAACAGCTACAAATAGCGAACTAGGACAACCATTAAACAGCCTATACAATTGGTACCCAAAGAACGTCGTACTAAATGGTATATTTTTAAACCTACCATTGAATATTTTTGGTAAAAAAAATATGTTTAAGCAGTACTTACGTTCAGAATGGTATAACTAAAATTACTTTTTCTGTGTTAAGCTTTTTAAAAACTTAAGCACTTAAATTACACTGTCCTATATCCAATCTAGTTCCCTTTACGAAGCATCAGTAACCTCCATAATATTTATAAGCAATACCAGCTAAACTGAGGCTCTGGACAGCTGATTAATCACCACGAGCGGTGATTTATTGATGGCACGGCAATCCCATTCCGTTGCTATGATTGTTACGTGAATTCCATAGCTTGTATCTTGCACCTGTTTCATATTTAGATATAGTATCTTTTGTAATAATGTTTGAATGTTTAGGTACGTAGTTATGAAAGCAAAGTAAAATGGTTGATCGCATTTGCATGAATTTTGGCGTTCAAAATGTTCAATGTTAATTTTTGTACGTATTTTGGCTAGGTTAGTTAATTCATAGGCAAATTGTTTGTGCAAGTTTAATTTTGCTTCTGATTGCTGACTATAATGGGAGACTACGTTTACCTAAATCAATTATCCTACGTTATAGTCTTATTAATCTTACTAATATTGTTGTAATTAAGATGTTTAAATGCGAAAGTTTTTGAGGATGTATGTACCTATATTTGTTACTCTTTCACGCAAAAACTACTAAAGGTATTTTGATAAAACAGTAATGTAGCTTATATCTCAAAATAAAAATCTTTTTACAAAAAAACAAAACCGACTTCACAAAAATACACTGAAAGGGATAA
>NWSH02000150.1:8105315-8130627 GCA_002382865.2 Heliothis virescens
ACAGACAGACAGACACGTCAAACTTATAACACCCCTCTTTTTTCGTCGGGGGTTAAAAACATGAACTTAAAATTCAGTACTTCAGTTTGAGCCTTACGTTTTGACGGTAAAGTAGATGAGATCATTAAAGTGGCGATAAAAACAATACTTTTTGACGATATAAGTAAATTGAATCATAATAGCTTGCGGATAAAAAATGGCCGTGTGAGTGAAGTAAGTCTGTACGAGAAACCACTGAAAAAAGCTCTTCATCGTAATATGAGTTTATATCTGATGCCTGTCCATTCCCAAAAAATGATAGTCAAGTGTGAGTACATTACCNTAAGTAAATTGAATCATAATAGCTTGCGGATAAAAAATGGCCGTGTGAGTGAAGTAAGTCTGTACGAGAAACCACTGAAAAAAGCTCTTCATCGTAATATGAGTTTATATCTGATGCCTGTCCATTCCCAAAAAATGATAGTCAAGTGTGAGTACATTACCATTATCTATACTAATATTATAAAGCTGAAGAGTTTGTTTGAACGCGCCAATCTCAGGAACTACTGGTCCGATTTGAAAAATTCTTTCAGTGTTAGATAGCCCATTTATTGAGGAAGGTTATAGGCTACTTTTTATCCGGGTATGCCGAGTAGTTACCACGGGACGTGGGTGAAACCGCTGGCAGAAGATAGTTATCTATAAAATGAGAAATAATCACGTTTGTAGAATAGCAGTCCCTTAAATATTCTAGTTATCAGTATTAGTAGTTAAAGCAGCAACAGAAATACATCATCTGCGAATTTCAGCTTTCTAGCTAACATTGTTCACGAGATACAGCCTGGTCACAGACGGATAGACAGACAGACTGAAAGACGGACAGCGAAGTCTTAGTAATAGGGTTCCGTTTTATCCTTCTGGTACGGAACCTTTAAAACAAAGTCCATGTGCATAACGTATTCATATACTTAACTCAAACGGTCTACACAGCATCAGATCTAACTAAATAAATAAAAACAGATTTTTCTAGTCACACAAATAAAATTAGCACAAGACTTTGTAGTCTTTCATTAACCTAGCTTACTGAAAATGAAATACACAGACATTCGCGCTGAAATCTCGACACGGCAAGCAAAACAAAAAATGCTTACTTTTGCACGATTTTATTTCTCTTTCTGTATAAAGGGACGGACACGCGATTTCGGTTGGAATATCATTTTTGTCGTAATAATTCTACATCTTTTGCTGTCATTTAATGGTGAAGAGGAATGGAAGTGTAGAACACGTTCTTATGACCACATTCTGTATAGAAAGGAGAGGTCTAGAAGACATTTTTTTTTTCTTGATGAATGAAAAATTAAGAAAAGTTAATAACAAAAAAAATATGTACATGAAAATGGCGCAGTTTTATTTCATTTGAATATTTTACGTACGTTTAACGGACTTAAAAGTTACAATCCAAAAAGAAAATGTGCGTTTTCAATTTAAATAGTATCATGTACTCCAAGCTTTAGAGAAAAGCATAATTTTCCTTCCTTACGGTGCGAAATTAATCTAAAAGTTTGTTGGAGTAACTTCATTGTCTTAACAGGTGTTTTTTGAATGATTTTTAATTGCTGTTGCTCTGGTAAATCGGTGTATTGTTTGTAAGTCTTTATTTGTTAGAGAAATAATGAAAATAAGTAGGTCTAAATAAGTAGGTGAAAGCAATGTTTACTTGGTTCTTTTGTACGAAGTTAACACGTAACTATAGTATGTAGACTGGTTTCACCTGATTACCTTGTGTCTCGAAGGAAGCTACTTCTTGCATGTGTAACCTTTCTTACTGTAAGGTTTAATCAAAACCCGATAAGTAGTTTTGCGTGAAAGAGTAGGTAATAAACATAAAAATATTGCACTGGACTGGACTGAAAGAAGTAGATGCTCAATTTATCTCCATATTTTTTCTATAGACATACTTTATACATCCTTTTTCCTCCTTGTAAAATAATTCATACCTAAATTCTTTCTTCACGAAACATTACGATTACCGTCACCCGTCACGTCTACAAAACGTCAATCTTCAACGATTCCATTGAAGGCCGATATTCTCTTCCTGGTACGTCACACCTTCTTCCTCTCCCCCCTCTCTTGTATCTCATTAAATCCATTAGAGTGTAAACTTTTTATGACGTTACCCTTAGCTTTGATGTGACAGGAGGCGTGATGGGGACGTTTTGTTACACTTTTTTACGGACTAGCTTCCGTCAGCGGTTTCACCTGCGTCCCGTGGGAACTACTTTGTGCACCCAGATAAAGCGTAAAGCCTTCCTCGATAAATGCGCTATCTAATACTGAAAGAAGTATTGATTTTAAGATCGTTTTCCAGTAACGTTTAATATTAGTTTTAAGTAGTTATTATATTTAGGATCTAGCTGGTTCTCACAATTTTAGCTGCCTCCCATGGAAACTGATTTCAGTACCTAGATAAAATACAGCCTATGTCACGCGGGGACAGTGTAGCTTCTCAAAAGTGAATGATTTTTTATATTGCTTTTTAGTTTAAATCCTTAAAGCCACAAACACAAAAAAATAAATTCTCGTTTCTAAACCCTTCCCAACCTTCTGTAAACAAGTAAGATAATAGAAGGTTCATACTCTATGATTGCTCATACTTAGTTATCAAAACAATAACTTTAAAAGCCAGTATAACCAAAATATTAAGAAAACATTACAAACTTAAAATATACTAACCACACGCCTTAATTGTTTCTATCTAAAACCATGCTTAAAATACCTAGACAATAAAAGCTTTCTTTCAGCAATAGAATGACATATTTTCCTTCATAAAAGGCTGTCTAAAATTACCTTAAGGCGAGGCCAGCTAATGTATTCTAAGCCTAATAACGCCTACGGCTATTCCTCGCAAGATGGCTGACGTTAATTTTCACTCTCGGCCTATTCGCACCCTTTAATCGTAATAGATTTCTATAAAATCTAAGTTGCCATGGGATGGTAGAATAATATTCATAAATGGGTTTGGCATATTTTGTTTGGCATGCATATTGTTATAGGATAGGAAGAAAATATACTAGAACGCTCGCCACCTTTTTTTTGGTGGGAAATCATCAGATGACCCCTCTCCCGCTGTGGGTGATAGCGGGAGGGAGTGTCAGACTTTTACTGACTAAAACCCACCGTGTTCCTTCTTGAGCCCTTTGTCTATTAGAACCGAAGTAACTCTTTCGAATTTTTAATGACGATTTTGGATTTTGTGTGGCTAGAACACAAAATATCTACGCAATGTGTGTTCGCGTAGATATTTGAATTTATTTAGATATTTATGTGTGTTTTTATTTAGTGAAAATAATTTGTAGTTATAAGATGAAGTCCAAGGCGATATTTGACTTGAATTTATTGTTTGCATCTTTTGCTAATGGAATGCTCTTCTTATTTCGTATGTACAGACGACAGCACATCAAGTTACCACAATCTGTCAAATTTCGGCAATCGATTTTCAACCTTATCACAATGGAGGTAGGTTTGTTAGACTGGTAAAATTTGACAGATTCGTTTACGTTGACCTGCTGTCGTCTGTACTAATCATAATTATTCGAAATCACTAATATGGTTAAGGTCAATGCCCTTCTACAGCCATAAAAATCTCAGACTGCGGTCCATTATTTAAAAAAAAAGAAAACGAAAATGTTTTGTATTAAAAATGAATCGTTTTAAAAAGAATGCGGCCTTAAAAGTTTTGAAAGCCTTTGATGTATTTTTTAAAGTATGCTTAAGCTTACAAATAGGCACAAAATAAAAAAGAATTTTACATGAAAGAACATTGTTTTTTTTAGAATAAAATCCCTGAATAATGTTTATAAGCGGTTTTCTAATTAAAAGACAAATAATTTTACTTTCAAAACGATTTATTCCAAAAATAGACGTTCGTTTCCCGGCGCAAATTCCCGCGTTGTCATCTGTCAAAGTTTGACATAGCGGCCCTGATTGAGTCGGCAACTTTATAAGGCTTATTGGCCTTCCGTTGACAGTCCCATTCACAAAATAGATTTGTTGAAGACATGAGAATGAGGTTTATTAGGGATTAGAGGGATTATAAGATGGATAACGTGTTTTTTGTGTATTCGAAGAGAGGTGGAATGAAAGTTTGAGAGAAAGTAGTTATGAAAACAAAACACAATATAAACCTGGCAATCTTTAGTTTTAGGTTAAAAGAAGCCTCAAAAGAGATACCTTCCGATATACAGTACTTGGAAAATTGTTCACACAATCTTACACGCATCGAGAATTACACAGGTCTGCAAAAAAAATTTTTTTTTTTGCTGCATGGGATATTTTTACTGAATTATATATTTTAAAGGTCACAGATTCTAAAAATGACTATCAGAATATCCCATCACGTATAGTTATTTTGCAAAATCAAAACAAAATTTAGAAATAATCTATTACTTATAATAAATTTGTAGAGAGGTCAATTCTGTACATGAAATATATTTCCAAAATAACTATCAGGGGGTGATTAGGGATCGACACTGATGCCAAAAATGCAATCAGTAGAAATTTTGTCTGTGTCTGTCCGTCTGTCTGTCTGTCTGTTTGACTATCTGTCTGTCTGTCTGTCTGTCTATCTGTATAACCGTTATAGAAACAAAAACTACTTGACGGATTTTAACCAAACTTGGTACAATTATTATTCATACTCCTGAGCAGGTTATAGTATACTTTTCATCACGCTACAATCAATGGGAGCAGAGCAGTGAGGGAAAAGATCTTTGATTATGACGACCCGCCGTCGCTGGTATAAGCGACATGATCCGCGAACGAAGTCGCTGGCAGAAGCTAGTACAATAATATAATAATAATAATTAGAGAAATAATACAACTTCTGTGAGCCATGTCCCAGAAATAATGACAGAAAAATACAATATAATAAGATAGCCAGTAACGTTCGAATGCTTAATGTGTACTGATAGTATTAAATCAACTTATGTAGAGCGAGGTACTGAATGAAGTTTGTTGAAACATGTTCTAATTCAAAAGCAAGTTGTTTACGAGTATATTTATTCTTAGTACTCTAGATAACAAGTCAAAACATCATGCTCAACCTTACCACTAATAAATGTATTTAGCCTTTCGTATTAGTAACGCTAACCATGAACAAAAACTTAAGTATAGCAAAAAAAAAAATTATGACGTGATGGATTTTTTTTTGTATTTTTTTCAGTTTTGCCACGTGAAAATCTATAAGAAAATATATAAAAACCCTATGCAGTTTTTTACATGCAGACCTGTGTTATTAAACATTATGTAACATCAGCATATTTTTAAAGGGATCCTGATGATTTGTTTATTGCTAAGGATTGATTAAAATCCCGATTCCTATGCTTTGAAATACTCTCAGTTATAAATCTCAAAACTTAGGGCCCATTTTACTGCTTCAAGATACAGTTCTAAATAGGTATTAGTCGGATTACGTTGGTACGGCCACGTTTTACGTAAACCGGCCACTTACGTAGGGAACAAATGTCTAGCCATGGCGCCTCCGCCAGGCCGGAGCAGACTGGGTAGACCCAGGAAAAGCTGGCTTGACGTCGTAAGGGGTGACATGCGTGCCAGTGGAGTAACCACAAGGGATGCCGAAGATCGTGCGAAGTGGAGGAGAAGGTGTAGGAAAGCGGACCCGGGGTCCGAAAGGTTAGCAACCGGGATAACGCTCGGATGATGATGATGATGAGTCGGATAATACCATAGAAACGTTTTTAATTTTGATTACTTTCCTATAGATATCTGTCAGATCTAGAACTTTATCTAGAATCTGTATTACGGGCCCTTATTATACTGACGTTAAGTATACAACTCTACAGTATCAAAACTCCTTTCAAATCCCTTTTAAAAACAAATGAACACCGAAGAGCATTGAACACGCATACACCACCGCCCTAATCTCCCCAGCATTATATTTGTAGGACCACTATAACCGCTTATATGGGACGCTAGGGACCACAAGAATATCCTGTGAGTAAACAGGAACTGTACCAATACTCTTGTAAGTTCTGTGTGCCTGGTACCTTGATCGTTGCCATGGCTCTCTCGAGATAGTAATACCCGTAAATAAATACGAAAATAGTTGGTTAGTATGGATGTGGGCAGAGCGCTTAGTAAGTTATGGGTGTTTTTGTTTGGGCAAATTAGAAAAAAAATTAAGCAGCAACAATTTTTAAACCTTACTTGGTTGTAATTATTTGTACCACAAATCTATCATGTGAGTAAACAGGAACTGTACCAAATGCTCCTGTAAGTCCTGTGTGCCTGGTACCTTGATCGTTACCATGACTCCCTCGGGATAGTACTAGCCGTAAATAAATACGAAAATAGATGGTAAGTATAGAAGAGGGATAGAGCGCCTTAGGCAGGTAAATAATGGGTGTTTTTGTTTGTGTATTTTGGAAAAAAAAATGTCCGCGGCAACGATTTTAAAACCTTACTCAGTCGTAGGTAATCATTTGTTACTTTGAATTTAAATTCTTCAGTATTAGTTTTGAACAAAAAATATTTTTAATATCTGATCACGGAACGTTTAATTTAAGAACAGATTTTAATTAAAAAAGTCTTGAAGACTGAATTACCTAGGTAGAAAATATAAAAGTGAAGTGGACTATGTTTAAATGACGTAAGTTATTAAATAAACATAGGACTGACGTAAGATATCGATTAATCGGCCCTAAAAAATGCATGTAGCCTGCGGAGTAGGTGCTGCTTGCATCGATACATAAATTATGTACCCGCAGAGTAGCTCCTTACTGAGAGATAGTTTACATTATAGATTCCGTTTCTCATAGTTTCAACAGCACCCTGAGAAAAAATTTACGAAAAAGTGGTCAAAATTGTGAAGGTCCGTATCCAAAGGGTACCTCTTACTAAGACTTCACTGTTCATCCGTCTGTCAACAGGCTGTATCTCAAGAACCGTAATAGGTAGTTGGTTGAAATTTTCACAGATGTTGGACCTATTATTATTGCCGCTATAACAACAAACAGTGAAAACTGAAATAAATTAAATATTTTAGGGGGGCTCCCATACAGATGCATTCCTTCCGACGAACCTTCGTCCGCGAGTCCGACTCGCACTTGGCCACTTGGCCAATCTCTCTCTCATCAATTAGAGCGGAATAAGTTAAAATCTTATATCGTTTAACATCACTGTTTATTCACATAATATGCATGTTGTTCAACTCCACATTTCAACAATCGGGTTATGAGACTGAGGGAATAGGGAGTGCACCTGTGTCTGCGCAAATGCTTATGCACTATAATATGTCCTGCGCAGCTGGCTGATCTCCTTATATGAGAACAGCCGCCGTGGCCGATAATCAGCTAGGACGCCATCATCATCATTTCAACAATAAGCTTACCTAAAATTTAGCTTGTCTCATTTATACTGCAGACACAAACCTACATCTAATACGGTAGTTTCTGTAAGGATATCTACTAACAAAAATATGTATCGGCTGCTCATTATGTAATGGAGATTGGATAGTGGATACGTTATTACATCCGTTTCTAAGAAATACATATATATAATGTCCTTATGTGTATTAGGTACGTTTATATGTAGGTATATCCAATATTGTCCATTCGCTCATGTTACGGCGAACGGGAAAAGGTCGAATTTTAATCAATTATGCCTGTCGAGTATATTTTGTGTAGCTTTTCTACAGGCATGTTGAATTTTGGGTATTTTCCTTCATAGGTATATGGGATTTATACTATGGGGTATGACAGTAATTTTGACCCTAAATTAATGACGACTAGAGCAAACAACAAACTAATGTCCAACAAAAATTAATTTTGACTAATTCTATTCTTTACTCAGCCATAACTTAAAACACATATTCGTATAAACAGAAGAGTAGGGAACCTCCTTTGGATATTCGGTTCATCATCTTACCATCAATATCCAAATTTATTTGGGGTCGACGCGACGCAGCATATTTTCTTCTTCCATACTCTTCTATCTGTCGTCATTTCAGAAGTTACATTCTTCCTAGCCATATCGGTTTTCACTCAATCCATCTATCGTTTCTTTGATCATGTCCAAAAAATGTGATATTGTGGAAGGGGCCACAATATCACATTTTTTGGACATTCGGTTAAAAAGTATTTTTATATTTTTTACAGTACATTTTTATTACCAAAATTAAACGACTTTTTGGCCTGATCACTAACGAATCTGGGTTGCTTTTTGTCACCACTTAAACCATTAATAATTAAGAATCTAATTAAAACTAAGTGACGTCTCTTAAAAAAGCTTTTTTCTTCTATTTTATCTAATACCTATAGAAAAGTAAAGAAATAAGATAAAAGCCGTAAGTTAATTAATTACGGTAATGGCACTAAGCGATTGGTTGTCGCGGTGTTTTTATTTTATTAGTCTTTGTTTAAAAGCCTTTAGAATTTAACAGTTATTGGATACTTATGTAGAATAGATTTTGTTTTTTATTACTAAAACTTTGCTGTTCGTATGTCTATTTGTCTGTCATCAGAGTGCCTCAAGAACCGAGAAAGCGTTGAAATTTTCACAGCTGATGTATTATTGTTGCCGCTGTAACAACACATATCTACTGGCTAGCTTTTTGAAACTTATAACTAATATTATAAAGCTGAAGAGTTTGTTTGTTTGTTTGAACGCGCTAATCTCAGAAACTACTGATCTGATTTGAAAAAATATTTCAGTGTTAGATAGCCCATTTATTGAGAAAGGCTATAGGCTACTTTTTATCCGGGTGCGCTGAGTAGTTCCCACGGGACGCGTGTGAAACCGCTGGCAGAAGCTAGTTAAAAATATATAAGGTATCTGTATATATGTATATTATGTACAGACGAGAGCAGGTCAACGTATACGAATCTGTCAAATTTTACCTTCTACTATTGTGACAAGGTTGAAAATCTATTGCAGAAATTTGACAGATTGTGGTAACTTGATGTGCTGTTGTCTGTACCATAACGGACACTCCCACCTGAGAACCACAATACATTTTATGATCGCGAGAAAAATGTCTGCGAAAAATTTTAGTAGAATCTCACCATAAAATTTTGCACAATCAATTTCTTTCAAAAGCTGCATTTTATTTCTTTTACAAAATCAATATCACTTGAAAAAGTTTTTAATATAAGTACTTTAGCCAAGTTCTGTCTCTAGAGAACCTCGTATATGTTATTTCTATTCTCAAAAGTATATTAAGTCTGATAAAGTCTAACCACAAAAATGTCTGCGTAATTTAAGTTTATTGATCATCACTAGTTTACAGAAGAACTTTATATCTCAAACCGCTTAAATATTTACTAATAAGTTATTTATGAAACACTAAAGTTAATACGCCGAAATCAAAGTTTTAAATCCACGTAAACCTCATCAAGATTAATATTAAAAATAATTAAGTATACTTGTGTAAGTCTGTTTGTTTTGGTATCTGTAGGATACATCTTAAACTCTTTAAAGTCTCTTTATGTTATAGAGCTAAAGAGTTATTAAAAAGAAGTTTGCTATAGGCACCAGCCCGCTTTGAAAAAATCTTTTGTAATGTTAGATAGATCGTCTATTGAGGCAGGCTGTAGTGTTTTTAGGGTTCTGTATCCAAAGGGTAAAACGTGTAACTGTAGAATTACTAAACTTCCGCTGTCTGTCTCTCTCCAGGCTGTATCTCATAAGCCGTGATAGCTAGAAAGCTGAAATTTACACAAATCATGTATTTCCGTTGCTGTTATAACAACAAATATGTACAAAAAATATATATTAACAAGGGTCCCCATACAATAAACGTGTGAAACCGCAAATTATATATTTATTACTATTGTTTTTTTCCTAGCCTTTTTATCGTCCCACTGCTGGGCACAGGCCTCCTATCACACGGTCAAGGATTACCTATTATAATTTACATAATAATATTTGTAACAAACTTATTTTCTGTTGCCGAAAAAAAAAGTTTTTTTGGCTAGTTGTAGGTAATAGATAACTTCATTTTTCATAGATACGGAACCCTTCGTGCGCGAGTCCAACTCGCACTTGGCCGGTTTTTATTTTTATTCACAGGACATGGGCGTAACTACAGGAGTTAGTAATATATCTGCTCATTTATACCATCACTGGTTAATTCTGTGCGTATCGCGAACGAACTTATCTTACGATAACATTATTGATTATTTGCCCACGCTTCAACGCTAACATTATGTATTTTAGGACGAAGCTAAACATATATAAAAATAGGCAGATACAGTATAGACTGTAATCTGTTATTGTGACACATCGATTTTGGTTGTCATACCTACTCTAACGTAGTGGTTTTCGGCCCCATATTATGATTGGATAGTTCACTAGACGAAAAATAAGTTACTTCATCGTATTTTTTGATGCATCTTAAAAAAAATCAATTTAATTCGTAGTTTAGATGGAAAAATGGTTTTAATTTTTTTATTGATAACATGCAAAATAAGTAAGGCTCTAGACAGACAGACTGCATTTCAACTGCAAATTGCAGTTCAAGGGCAGTTTGAATGCAGTTGACACGACTGCAATAATTATAGAACTGCAAATCAAACGTGCAGTTCGATTGCAGTTGAATTGCAGTCGGCGTGCAGTCGTGTGAACGTTTGATTTGCAGTTCCATTGCAGTTGTGTTGACTACATTCAAACTGCCCTTGAACTGCAATTTGCAGTTGGACGGCAGTTGAAATGCAGTTCACCTTTCTAGAGACCACGTAAACAATTTGATGTGAAAAACCTGTGACGTCATAGATTGCGTTTTGAAAGAAATTGCATAAAACCCATAAAACGTAACCGTTGTTGACAGTTCATTAAAGTTATTGAATTTGATTGATTGAAAGCTGCAATTGCCATTAATCGTTATGACTTATGTTGAGTCGTGAAATTTGCTGTACTTACAATATCTCTTAAACTCTGAAAACGTATACACATAATCGCAAAGTACTAGTACCTAATACTTTGAACGATGATCCGCAACATTATCTAGCACAAACTTATAAAGTGTTACACAAAACATTTACTTATACCTACAAAAGAAAGCTATTGTAGGCAACAAAGTGGCAAACAACATGAATACAACTTTGTTCTTCTCAATATAAAAACATAATAAATTGACTAGCGCACCTGAAAAGACGATGAAAAATTGCATACTTCTGTTGTTGAAGTGCTTTCGTTATCAGGCTAGAGAACCTTTGTTATAGGCAACAATAATTTATTGATATAGCTTTGAGAATCAATAGACTGGTTCGTGGCTAAAAAAGGATGGGTTGAACTAGACAGCACTGCTTGACGCTTCCATTTTGTGAAAGGGGTGTTTCTGTGTCGGGGCTGCGGGTTGTTCGAAAGAGTAACCGCGGCCCTGGCACACAAAGGGCTCCCGAAGGAACACGGTGGGTTTTAGTCAGTAAAAGTCTGACACTCCCTTCCGCTGTCACCCACAGCGGGAGGGNCGTCGGGGCTGCGGGTTGTTCGAAAGAGTTACCGCGGCCCTGGCACACAAAGGGCTCCCGAAGGAACACGGTGGGTTTTAGTCAGTAAAAGTCTGACACTCCCTTCCGCTGTCACCCACAGCGGGAGGGGTCATACTGATGATTTCCCATCAGTATAAAAAAGGGTGTTTCTGTCTTATATAACTAGACAGAAGGCGAAAAGACACTAGACATAGGTGTATATCGATGCCTAGTAAAAATCTCGTAAGTGTAAAAGACGTAACTTTCAAGAAGAAAATAATTTTCGAGGTTTTCACTCTAGACGAAATAGGGTAGAAGGTGTTATTGTGCTTAATACAACAGAGGTTCAAATCAGCTGAATTCAAAAAAAAGGATAAAAGCCAACTATGACAAGTAGGCAGATGCAGTAAGATTTTAAATAACCCTAAAAGAAAATATTTTTTCCCGACATTATGTTCCCGTATTGTTCCTTTAGTGAATACGCAAAAATATTTTTCTTTCATTCTTCGTTTTTACCCGACCGCCAAGAGGGGTAACGATTTTGATAGTCAAGTGACAGTAACGCTTCATAGTATTAAAGCTTCCACATTGTATGTCCACACATGGTCTGAAAGCCTTCTTTGGCTTATACATTCCTGGTACCTGAGCATTTGCATGACAGTTTCAAAAAAGAATATAACTAGAATACTAGGAAAACATTTTCACAACAGAATTCTTTCTACAAAATGGAAAAGGGTATTTAATGAAAAATATGCAAATGTATAGAAGAACACTTTTAAATTTTTTTACTCTCAGTTTCATCTCACACTGGTCCATGTTTTTTTTTTCGCTCCGAAAGTTCTAGACTTAGATACATCTGAGTATCAGTAGTAAAAGTTTTTAATGTACCCAAGAAGTTACGCCAACAACTTCGAGATCAACCTTCATGGGCACGCTTTATACACTTTCTAGAATTTATGGTAAAATATTGACTGCTTTTTCTGCACGTGGAAATATTTAAAAAAGGAATGCAAAAGATCGTGAACGCTCCTTTTAACTAATAAGTATAATGACGTTAAACTAATAAGATGTGTGCTTCACCTGAACTGGATTAGATAGACGAGTAATGTGGTAGCTATATTTATGTCTAGACATTATTATTTCTGGTTGTTTAAACTTAGTAAAATAATATTCAGTATGCCAAGCATTTATTAGTACTTTAGAATCTTTTAACAGAACCCTGAAAACTGAAGTATTTGATAAGCGTGTTTTTAATTTAAAATTCTCTACATTTTGGCAAAGCATTGCTTCAAAGTTCAAATATCGTATTCTTTATACTGTAACCACCTTCTACATATAAGAATACATATAAGTTGTATAAACTTCAACAATTAAAAAGCACATAATTTACAAACTAAAAGCTATCATTGTTCATAAGCCGTTTGCAAGATGGCGGTTCAACGTCTTATAACAATGTTCAAGTAATTAACAGTGTTGTAAACACAGGCGTTCAGGTAGAATTAACTTTGATGTTGTACAACTTGAGTACCAGGAGTTCATGTTTATAGTGCAGGTAAGTTGATCGTGACACTGCTGGGAACAACTTGGGAGTTACGGCGGGAGAACTGCATGAAGTTATGATCGCCTAGTCATTACGGGCTGTTTGATTGATCTAGTGTCTAATGTTGGATGATTGTGCACGGTTTAGGGTTTCGATTGCCGGCTAGTTCAGGCTGAAGTCGTTTAGTGGATTTTAATAAATGAAGCTCTATATATCGTCGTCTTAGAGTGAAAACCTCGGAAATGAATTTCTTCCCCATTTTTTTTTATCTCGTTTCTAGGAAGATAACTTTGCAAAGAACATCCTACATGTTCCTCCTGAAAAGTCATGTCTCTTACACTTACGAGGTTTTCACTCTAAGGCATCGATATGGCAGTTGTAGGCTTTTCGCTCCTAATCTGTAAAATAAGAGTCTGTAATTGCGACAATTCCATTTCAGAAGCTGCCACGAGATTTTACAAACAAGCTTTTTTCAGTCAAACTTAATTTCATTAAATGACATTACAATGTTAAGTCTAGCCAGACATAAAGAAATATTGTATCATCAAAAATTTAAGGCACACATCAACAAATCGAATTACCTTTATGGAATTTACAAAATTGAAAATATCTCTTGTTGGTTCATTATGTACGTAAACTTCATTTTACAAAGTGCCGCGCGGAATATTTTCATCAATTTTACAAAATTTACGAATATTTTCGTTGTGTGTATTTTTTATGTTACCTAGGTTTCGCCCGCAGTTTTGCCCGATTCCTGGAAGAACTTCTCCCCGCATTCGGATAAAAAGGAACCCATATGTCATTCTGATGTAAGTATGTGTACAAGCTACCCACTCTATCTGCTTTTTATCAAAATCCGTTCAGCCGTTAAAACTTTACTGCGGAGCAAACATCCAAACATAATGTTGAAGGCGCTAAACCCTAACTACTGGACCGATTTGAAAAACTCTATTGGTTGGATCAATTTATCGAGGAAGTCTATAGGCTTCCTTTATTCCTAATGCGCGAAGTAGTTTCTATGGTTCGTGGGCGAAACCGCTGGAGGAAGCTAGTCAAAATTGGTTACATCCCTGTGATTATTAAAACTGGAAAAACAATTATTTAACTTTTTCCAAATATAAATCTACATAAAACCGACCCAAAGCTAGTACTTTATCAAATTGCCAAGTTAACGCCGAAAATAAATTCCTCCCTTGGGATATTTCCAGCCGGACGCCCAACATGTAACCACAATAAATATTCTAAATCGAGAAACAAAGATCGATTAAAACGTATGTGATACTAAACAGCCATACAGCCGTTGATACTAAAATATATGGGTTTAATGTAACGACTACTTTTCTTATAAAAAGCAGAGAAATAGTAATAAACTATGACACGATTCGAAGGTCTGTAAAAAAAAAAAAAACATAAAATCGATACATTGAATTTAATAAATAAATATTGAACAAGTCTTCTGCATTGAAAAATAAATAAAAAGAATCAATATGCAAAACTTCATACAACAGAACAAATATTAACAAAAGACAAATTGGAACGCATTCACATCTTTTCTACATTCAAAACTTTTGTTTTTTTTTCGGGAGAGTTCCAATTTTAAATCTGACGTTTTTCCAGAAAATTGAATGGAGTAAAAATTTTTGTTGTGTCGTCGACAAGGCTTGATGTATACGGTTTTTTTTTTATTTCCTAGAGCAGCCTGCCCAGTGTCCAAAGGGTTTTTTTTCTTTTATTTGACTTTCTGTCCCGTGTCCGTCGGTCTTGTGAAAAAATCTCATACGAGCTTTTAAAAAAATCTGAAATGCTTGTTTACTTTGTACACAACTGCAGTATGCACAGTTTATAATGTATACCCAACTATGTACTCGTCTATCATAAAACTGAAATTGAAAGATTCAATGATCCTAGAATCGAAAATTTTAATTATATTTGAACCTAAGTACGTCATCCTATGTCAACAGCCGCGTATTTAAACGCATCCCTAGAGAATTTTCTAGAACCTGAATAAAAGTGGCCGATAAGTCCGATCTTGAGATTCTCTCTATTACAATACATTTTTAAACCCGTGACAGCCAGTTTCGTATGTGTGAAAAATAATACAAATAACAAAACCCGCAGAAAACCCGTGTCAAGGGCATGAAATATCAATTACAAAGTTTCATTCTGACATAATATAATTATGTAGTCAAATTGATTGTCTGAAACCCCTTGTAGTTATGTTGAAGACCTTTTGAATTAACCCTACGGACCCCTTTTGACCTCGGATTGAGGAATCGACCCGGCTGTCGGCCATCCCTTACTAAATTGTGTAATTTTGTCTATGGTGTTACTGTTTCCGATAGGTTTAATTGGTTCTTGAAGACGTTTTTATGTAATGTGATGAAAATCATTAGGTGTAAATTTTCCATACTAAATCTAAAGTGAGTTGTTTTTAACTTTTGTAATATGTCAAATTATTTGGACTATAAGACGAACCAGCTAAAAGCTCTGCTTCAACCTACTCTTTTCAAAATAGAACTGATTCTACTATTTGAAATTGCTTCAGAGACTTGTCCCTCAATTGTGTTGACATAATCATCTTCATCTTCCTACTTTTATCCTAATTTATTTGGGGTCGGCGCAGCATGTTTTCTTCTTCCATACTCTTCTATCTGCCGTCATCTCACGAGTAACATTATTCCCAACCATATCGACTTCCACACAGTCTATCCATCGTTCATTTGGTCGCCTTGCCACAATATCCCATGCTCAAAACCAGTCTAATACTGTAATTTCACATTTACAATATTAGTAAAGATAGCAATGTTTACATAGCATACGAAGGGTAAATTACAGAGCCACATGGAGTGATCAAATTCCGAGGCTATACTGTGGTTGCTGCGGTTCGAACATAAACGATGACCATTTTACAATATGGCTCTAGAGTGCTGATACATCAGCTATTCACTGGCACGCTGATATTATTCATTATGGTAGATAGTAATCATGCCTCCTTAGCTAAAAATTTATGTCATTTCCATACATTTACGTTACGTTTCAGATGTTTTACTAAAGGAGATTTTGAAGGAAAAGGCAAATTCATCATCTTTTAAATGCCATATCTGTCAGTCGTCATGTTCTCTTGAAAAGGAGGCTTTATGAGTTCGACATTATGCACATCACATTACAATTTTATTTACATACCTATACCTGATATAAGAATATTCTTCTAAAATGCTGGTAAACATTCTGAAATAACATTCCCGCAATAAAATCTGCACACACCATGATTTGATTCACCCAAAGATTCCATTCAAAATATTTTTGTTTACCCTTCATTATTTTGTACCTACATATTCTCGACCCCTGCCATGTTCCCGAGATAAAAGGTGGATCAAAACAAAAATATACCACTAAGCATTCCTGGCCTTATTAGAGATGGGCCAAGAGCATTCCTGAATGATCCAGGGCCCTTGAATCAAGCAACTATGGCACAAACGCCTCTTAACCTTACCAAGACTCATTAATGAGCATTTGTGGGCTTTGAATGGTACTTTTGGGGCACAAGATGGTACCTGCAGTGCCGGAGAGCACTTGAATGAGTGTTCGATAAAAATTTAGTGTTTTGTTTACTTTTTTTATCGCCTTGTAAATGTAGGTTAAATTCTGATAAAGTTGTAGGTTACTCGCGTGACAGAAATTGAGAAAATTGTTCTTCTACGGCTCAAAATGGACGCCCGATTTCACGCGGTAATTTGACAGATAACCCAAATTACATTTTCCCCGACTATAAAAACAAACCTAATACTATTTGTACCCACACAAAACCAATCTGACAACTAGGATTTAGTTGAAAAACAACGAAAGTACCGCTGCCAAGATTCATTCGTAAAAACAAAAGTTGTACGTCCAATTCCTTCACCTCGATTTACGTAAAATTGTTTTTGGCCGACATCAAATCGATTCTGTCACTTGAAACGATCGACATGAACCTCGGGAAGGCTCTCTCAGCCACAATTTTTCTAGTATTTATTCAAATGGAAACATAATTCGAACAAAAGAAGTGTTACAAATCATTGTCGAGGACAGCGAGCGCGGTATTCCGCAACTCGTGTAAGCGTGAGTTCACACTGCGATACTTTACGACAACTTGATTTTTTTTTTTTTATGTGCAGCGACTCTGAGCCCGCTTTTGTGAATATCGTGTAAAGTTGTGTTGTTGTTTCATTAATTTTTGTGTTTGAGTGAATTTATGAAACTGATTTTGCGTGTCTTTCGTTATTGAATCAATTTCGATTCTTGCAGACGCCCCAATCTCGGGCAGCTCGCATCCATCCACTGCCCACCACCGCCATCTTGAAATTATCAGTTCATCGTGCAGTAGGACTTTCGCAATAAATATATAGGACTACATATTATGTCAGTACAAATTTGTAGCACAGTCTAAACCAAACGTAATTCACATTCAAAAGCGACCATTCCACATCCACATATCCCAGCAAACATTCGCCAGCCCACACACGCGGTATGCGGCAGGCGATACTCCGAGCTATGTTACCGATACCGCTACACATTGTTACACGATGCTATCTGTGAGCTGTTTGTTGCCAATTTTGCGGTAGCCAGGTATTTTGATTTACTAGGTCTGCAGTTCCGTAGGTTTGTGAGTTTTAGGTTACATTGTATTAATGTGAAACGTAGCGTGTTTGGTGGTTAAGGCATTAACGGTATGGCTTTATGTCTTTTATGCTTATTATTTTCTAAGCTGTAAGCAAAGATCTGTCCTGGCTGAGCTGCGGTATTATTTGGGTGTGTTATCGCGGCTCTGGGACTCGAAGGGCTCCAGAACAAACAAAGATGAATTTCAGTAAAAGTCTGGGGTGTAGCGGGAGGGATCATTTGATGATTTCCTATACAAAAAAAATGGCTATGATACACACCCAAAATCTCCATGTAGATTTACTTAAACTTGCAAAAAGGGCGTACTCTTACTATATACCTATCTATATACATTCTAAACTATATTCTAATGGCTTTACATACATATATACTTATCATACTGACAATATCGGCGACAATGATGCAGCTATAGATTAGTTCATCTTAGAGATCAATATACGTTGTATAATATAGGTAACCGTCATACATACAAATTACCAGATTACCCGTTATCTTCAAAGCGGAGAGGGGGGAGGGGTTATGAATAATTCCTTTTGAAGCCTCCCCGATTTTAATTATTTGCTCGATCGATATTTTAATCAGTATTCGATAGAAACTGTGGAATTACACCTTGTGCTACTATGGACACATATACTAGAAAACGTGATAAAAATTTCCTTTTGTATTAAAAAAATATTGTGTAACAGCGTGTAAGCATTCTATCCTTATTAATCAACGCTTTTATGAATTTATTTACATATATTTACAACATTCTAAGAAAAAAAAACTTAAACTAAAAACTAAAACTAAAAGGCGTCAAAGAATTCCTCCCAGTCGCTGTCGACCGGGAGCGTAGCATAGCTTATTGTGTTGTAGTCCTCCTTATAAAAACTTGATGGTTAAGAACTAGGAATTCTTTTAGAAAATAAGCATTCTCGTTTGATTTCAACGTATTTTCTACTAGCTGTTTCAGAGGAACCTCAGACTCTCATACCAGGATAAAATATAACCTATGATACTCGGCAATAGTGTAGCTTACTAAGCAAAATATTTTTTGGGTAAAAACAACAAATTTTTAGAGTTAGGTAGGGAGAACCTGGGGTACAAACAAACAAAAATAATGTTTCGTCTATATTTTAGTAATAAATAGATACCGCCGGCGGTTTCACCCGCGTTCTGTGGAAACTAGTCCGCGCACTCGGATAAAACGCTTATAGCCTGCCTCAATAAAAGGGCTATCCAAAACTGAAAGAATTTCTCAAATCGGATAGTTGTTCCTTAGATAAGCACGTTTAAAAAAACAAACAAACTTTTCAGCTTTATAATATTACCTACACCGATATCTATATGCACTTAAAATGTACAGCTATGAGACAATAAAATACTCTATATATAATTACTCCTGCAATAATAATAATCCTGTTGACAAGACGTCAACAAGTTTTCTCTTATTTAATTAATATAATTTAAATAATTTATTCTGCAAATAAAAATCTATACATATAAAAATCAAAGTCCTGACTCATTCAACGACCCATCAACGTAGGGCCCAAACCTGAACCTGGCCTATACAGCTGAAATTTTACACAGAGGTTCATCTTAAAACTCTCACGTGAGATAAAAAGGTTTTCCCGAAATTCCCACGGGATCGTGAAAAACGGGATTTTAAGTTTTACGCGGGGGAAGCTGCTGGTAAAATCATAAATATATAAAAAAACTAGAAGGGACTAGATCAGGTGGTCAGCCAGCGCGCGAGACTGGAAAACGCTGATACCTCGGAGCGGCGCCGCGCGGCGCGGCGCAACGCGGGGCTGCTGCGCGGAGCCCCGTGTGGCAGCCCTCCGCGATTGCGCCGAGCTGCCGTCAACTACGCGCGACAGCTGTGCTTGACATACGTCAGTTCGTTTTTATAGTTTTTGTGGTGTGGTGTTTTTATTTATATTTTAATTTAATTGTAAATATATCTTGTTTGTAAGTTTATTTTTCATGAGTGATGCAAACGACTGTAGTGATGCTGAAGGTAGTCAACCTACCACATCGCTGGACACGCTGGTAAGATGCCCTCACTGTTCCCAGGCACGTTTTTTCAAAGGCGAACGAGGCCTGAGGGTACACTGTGGCAAGGTACATAAAGCTCACAGTGTGCCCTCAGCCTCCCAAACCATACCCAGCATCATCCCACCAAACTCCACACACATTCCTCTTTGGCAACAGCTTTCCAAATTAAAACATTCAGTGCCCGTTTTAAGAAGAGTTCCTCGAGGCGCAAGACCATCTGTTGCAAAAAGTTTAGCACGATGTGTCTCACTCGCTGCCCGAGAGAACTCTGAACGTGCTTGGGAACAGTTACTTACCTTCCCTTATAGGATTCTGCATGTGCAAAAAAGTTTGGCGTCTAAAAAAACATTAACATCACAGATAAAAGATAACTGCAACAGTTCTGTTCCTTCTTTTGACCCTAAATTACCGGCACATTCACCCCACAAAGGGCTTCTACACCATGTGGAATCCAAATTAGGGGAAGGTGACATAAGGGGGGCTGCTAGGGTACTTTTTAGTAGCGATGTGGTCGCGCCGTACTCTCCAGAGACTTTTACAGCTCTGGAGGGTAAACACCCGGCAGCAGCAAATGACCTCTCCTTCCCTGACCCCAACGATTCAGATGTAACACCACTTAACATTACAGTTAATCAATTGCGCTCGGCTGTGAACTCCTTCAGGAGTGGCTCTGCCGGCGGCCTCGACGGTTTGACGCCCCAACACATAAAGGATTTGACGAGTGCAAGCGCCGGGGAAGCTGGTGAGTCACTTTTGAAGGAGCTCACAGCACTTATAAATTTGATGCTCTCCGGCAATGTGCACGATGCCGTCATCGATGTCTTGTATGGGGCCAACCTGTGCGCCCTACGCAAGAAGGATGGCGGCATTCGTCCCATTGCCGTAGGATGCACCTATAGACGTACCGCAGCCAAAATTTGCTGTGCCTATTATAACGAAATCTTGGCCAGCAAATTCCAGCCCCTACAGTTAGGTTTTGGATCAAAAGGGGGCTGTGAGGCTGCGGTACATGCTCTAACAACTTTTGTTCACAGTAATGAAGGGGAGGTCATTTTAAAGGTTGACGTCATGAACGCCTTTAACTCAGTAAACAGAGACACCCTGTTGACAGAAGCAAAAAACGAAATTCCGAAAGTTTTTAAATTCCTTTGGCAATGTTACAGATATCCTTCAAAATTACTCTACAAAGACCATCTTCTCGAATCTGCTACTGGATGTCAACAGGGTGACCCTCTTGGGCCAGTCATTTTTAGTTTAGCAATAAATCCCATTATTCGTCAACTAAATTCAAAATTCAATGTATGGTATTTAGATGATGGCACCCTAGGAGGCGATGTAGATGCGGTTTTCAATGACCTTCTTTTTTTAAAAGAAAAATTCATGTCAATTGGTCTCACGCTAAATTTTTCAAAATGCGAAATTTTCATTCCTGATACCATTCATAGGCAAACGATTCTTTCAAAATTCAATTCCATAGCTCCACATTTAAAAATTATTGAAAAAGCATCTCTTCGCCTACTAGGGTCTCCAATCTATGACGACTCTTTTTCCTCTTTTATAGAGGAAAAAATACAAAATTTCAATGACGTTTCGGAAAGGCTACTTAAAATAAATTTGCATTCGGCTTATACCCTTATTCGATATTGTTGTTTCGGACCAAAATTCACGTATATACTACGCTCCTCCCATCTTTGGAAATACTCGAATCTTTTAGACAAAGTTGACAAAATTATTAGGAACACCCTTTCACGTATATTGAATGTGGCCCTGGATGACCGGGCCTGGCAACAAGCTTCACTCCCCATTCGCTTGGGAGGCCTGGGCGTCCGCAAAATTACTAGTATTAGTTTACCGGCATTCCTCTCCTCTGTCCACAGCACCACAAGTCTAACCAGGAAAATTCTATCATCCTCACTGGTGGACTTTGAGGTGCCGTGCCTGACCGACGCGATGAATGCTTGGAGAATGGCTTGCCCAAATACGGATTTGCCCAGTGACCCCTCCTCTCAGAGACAGTGGGATGGGCCGCTTTGCAGCATCATACGGAATGATCTTATAAATACGTGTAATGGTGCTGCCGAGCGTGCCCGTCTGCTGGCTGTGGGAGAATGGGAATCTGGGCTATGGTTACAGGCGATTCCGTCAGCCAGCATAGGCACTATGCTGGATGACAATACCTTCCGCATCGCTACATGTCTTCGGTTGGGCGCTCCTTGTGTTGCTCCACATCGCTGTCATTGTGGTGAAGCAGTCGACAGTCTTGGGCATCATGGTCTGTCGTGCTGCAGAAGTGCTGGTCGTATAGCGCGGCATGCCAGCATTAACGACATTATTCGTCGAGCTCTTTCCACTGCCGGCGTACCAGCCGTGTTAGAACCCAATGGTCTGGTACGTGACGATGGAAAGAGGCCAGATGGTATGACGTTGTTGCCATGGAAGATGGGTAGGCCCTTGGTGTGGGATGCAACGTGCGTCGACACCCTGGCGCCATCGCATCTTCCTAGCACGGCAGGCTGTGCTGGTGCGGCTGCTGCTTCTGCAGAGACCACCAAGCGGCGCAAGTATAGCAACCTTATTGGCAACTATACTTTTGAGCCGTTTGGGGTCGAAACGCTCGGACCATGGGGCCCAAGTACACGCCTCCTATTCAAGGATTTAGCTAAAAGGCTTGTTGACGCTTCACGTGACCAGAGGGCTGGCTTATTTTTTGGTGAAAGAATTAGCATTGCCATACAACGTGGCAATGCAGCCAGTCTTCTGGGCACGTTTCCGGAGGACAGTGATGTGGAGGAATACTTCGACGCCTAACATCACTAATGTCCTTTTATATACGTTTTTTAGTTTGTATTATTTTAGTATCTAAGAGTAGTTTTAAGTTTGTAAATATATTTAGACGTAGATTTTGATATGTGTATATAAATTAAGATTGTATATATTATTGAATAAAGTCAACTCCTGCAATAATATTGCTATGTCCGTAGGAGGCTAGTGGGAGTTGCAGCACAAACAGGCACCATCGCTTTGATTACATATACGTAGGAGTTCCAGCAAGTTTCTGCTATCTAAGAATAATATTTACCTGTTTACCTTTTCTGTTATTTATAAAATTAACATGAAAATCTACTTATTTCTTAGATAAGACACACAAAAGAGAGAATGAGATGAAAAACTAAACTACTGAAAGATGCTTAGGTAGGGCAGGAAACAACCTGAAAATAGATCATTCAAAAAACCTTATTTGCGGTAAGTCACAAAAAAATATAATAAGAATCAAGTTCACCAGTACAAACCTAACAGTTAAATATATCATCATCTGCCTAGCCTTTTCCCAACTACATTGGGGTCGACTTCCAGTCTAACCGAATGCAGCTGAGAACCAGTGTTTTACATGGAGCGACTGCCTATCTGACCTCCACATATTTACCCGGGCAACCCGATACTCTTAGTAGACTGCTGCTTGAGTCAGACTTTTGGTTCTGAACTCACCCGTAACGACTGATCAAAGATGGTCAAAATGACAGCCGGGGATTTTCCACCAGTTTATCGTTTGCCTCCGAAACGGAGAAAGAACTCCGTTATGACAAGATGGTGACCCATCCACGGACCGACCGCGGCAAGCGTTGCTTAACCTTATGATCGATCGATCCGCGTGGCTTTGACTTAGCCACGAGCTTAACAGTTAAATACAGGAAAACGCAAATTTTATTTTCAAAATAGGCATAACATATCAGCGGAGCCTTTTCCCAACTATATTGGGGTCAGCTCTCAGTCTGATCATCTGTGTTTGACATGGAGTGACCTATTTGACCCCCCTTCACTCCATGCAGCTGAGAACCAGTGTTTTACATGGAGTGACCTATCTAACCTCCTCATTTGTTACCCGGGCAGCTAGATACCTCTTGATAAGACTGGTTGGCAGACTTTCTTGCTTCCAACTACCCGTAATGACTGCTAAAGATGGCAGTCGGAACGCATTTGTGTATTAAGTACAGACTAGCACATCAACCTGTCACAATCTGTCAAATTTCTTTAATAGATTTTCAACCTTATCACAATAGTGGAAGACTAATGTTCGATTGGTAAAATTTGACAGATTCTGGTAAGTTGTGCTGCTGTTGTCTGTACCTCTCTACAATGTTGAGTTTTATTTTTCAACATTATCACCAAAAAAGCTAAAACTTTAACTTATTTGCGTACAACGGTCAAATGCAATATATCTAGCGGACACATAGGGTCGGTATTAACGGCATAAATCACAGAGCTGTCGGGCCGCGCCGGGGGCAGCAATATGTTTGTCCACGACACTGCACGGCGCACGTACCGCCTGATGTACGAGCTTGTATATCGTAGTTTTAAATAAAACATAAGCTTATAAATCTTCTTTTTTTGTAGTGTGTGCTCGTTGCGTACTAGTTTAGTCTGATGTTCATTATATCTGAAGATACTTGTATAAAGCAAAAGTTGAATTACAGATACTGAAGAATGAAAATAATCACTTCATCCTTGATAATGGCTTCCTAGCCGATTATTGGCCACGGCGGCTGTTCTCATATAAGGAGATCAGCCAGCTGTGCAGGACATATTATAGTGCACAAGCATTTGCGCAGTCACAGGTGCACTCCCTATTTCCTCACGCTCATAACCCGATGGGACGGACATCCGACACGACCGGAGAGAGATCAGGCACAGGACCGACATTAACGTACTGTCCGATGCATGGGTGAATCACCAACTTCCAACTCAGCAGCCCGGAGTAACGAGTTGTGACAGTTTTTAAAATGCACATAGCGATTTCGGCCCGAACCGGGAATCGAACCCGAGACCTCGTGCCAAACAGTAGGCTATGCGGCAACTAGACTAACGAGGCTGTTAAACATAATAGCTATAGTGAAACCATAATATTCACATCTAACTAAACCAATAAAGGTGCCTGCCAGAAAATTATACGATTATTATATTAGCTTACACGAGAGATCATTTCATAGCTACACGTTACAAAAGTCAGCCATCTTGAACTCCATATAACTACACTTCATACTCCAGCGACCTTTCAACAGGTGCCGCCAACGACTCGAACTTGGCATAACCGAGTAGCAAATGATCCGGCCACATACCTACAACATGTCTTACGTCACACCTACCTGTGGCTTACATGTGGAATTTTAGGTAGATGTTATACTTAGTGGCAGATTAATTGGGCTAGTATTTAAACACAAGGTATAATAATAATTTACCCGACTAGGGCGAAGCAAAAAGGAGGGTTATGATTTTGACCTGTTTGTATGTATGTATGTTCATCGGTTCCCTCATAACTTCTAAACTACTTATCGTAATTTAACAAATGAGATATCATTAGAAGTGTCTTGGCCGTCCGCTGGTTATAGGATATGTAAAATTACAAAAATATTCTTGTGGCGCCCTCTAGAGGACATTAAGTAGTCAACTTAAAAAAAAATGTCATCATAAGGTACCGTGTTGCATATCAAAAGAAAGGGCTTAATCAGCACATTTCAAAAATATAAATATTGTAGGTAAATATTGTATGAGGCGCCTTCTGGAGAATGAAAACATCATAGTAGGCTCAGGTCTATAGATGGTTTATTTATTTGTG
>NWSH02000150.1:8162649-8176144 GCA_002382865.2 Heliothis virescens
ATTTTTAAGCTGTAGTGAAAAGTTTGGGAACCTCTTCTTCAATCTTTCCCCGGTGGGGTAAGATTGAAATATACAAAACAAATAATTCGTTTTATCTTTGTTATGCCAAGGCATTTTGACACTACTGGTAGTTCCGAGTATTCTAGGCACTTCAAGATAAAGACTAGTGAGCATCAACAGCGTCAGATATTCATTTGAACGATTTTAGAAACTATTTCGGTCTTTCCCCATCACCTTTTTGTCTTTCCCCTAGACATATTTTCGTAATAACAACATTTAACTTATTTTTTTTTCTGCTTTCAAATAGATTTAATAGGAAGGTATTAATATGATACATAAATATATTCTTTGCTCTTTACTCATGACAAAAAACATTTTAGAATACGCTTATATGTACGGTTCTACACGTCTTCAAACACAACACTGCTCATCTCATTGAAAAACCGTTCGATCTTGCCCCTACCGACCTTACTACAATCTGTCAAATTTCTGCAATCGATTTTCAACCTTATCACAACGGGGGTAGGTTAATATTTGATTGGTAAAATTTGACAGATTTGTATATGTTGACCTGCTGTCGTCTGTACATTAATTGTTATTAAGAAAAATTGTTACTAACAAAACGAGTCTCAGTTACTTGAATAAATGAATTTTATTATTATTATTAATTTTTAGCTCCCTTTCATTTCGTTCAACTGACTTTTTTTATCAAGTCACAATAATATCAAGTTTGTTTATCTATAAGCAAAATACTTAACCAAATGGCGTAGGTAATTACCTGTAGAATCCTTCATAGGTAGGTATTTCCGAAACGGATGTAATACCAATGGCATAGCGCAAGTTCCATTTTCAGTCGAACGCTCCTGTATCGCGATTGTATTGCAGTTTTTCAGTAGGTAATAAATTGATGGTCCGATGGAGTTTTTGAAAAGGTTTCACTGTGTAGGTCGACTGTTAATGCGTTAGAAATCATTTTATGAAATCGTCAAACAATACGGTGCAATTTTATAGTTATCTAAGTACCTATTTTTTTAGGGTTCCGTACCCAAAGGATAAAACGGAACCCTATTACTAAGACTTCGTTGTCTGTCTGTCTCCAGGCTGTATCTCATTAACCGTGATGGCTAGAATGCTGAAATTTTCACAACTGATGTATATCTGTTGCCGCTATAACAACAAATTAAAAAAAAAATATTAAGGCTGTTGATTTGTATTAATTAATAGCAAAATTGTTTACTAGTCAGTAGCGCCATCTATTAGAAATACTGTGCAACTTAAGTAACTCACACTTGACCATTCCTATTGTACTTTTTTCATAGATAATGGTACGGAACCCTTCGTGCGCGAGACCAACTAGCACTTGGCCGGTTTTTTTTATTTACCGCCTGATATCCTGTAGGCTGTGCTATATTTTAGTCACAGAATAAAAATAACTTTCAGGAACTAGATTACACCCGCGGCTTCGTCTGCTTCTCGAAGGCACTAAGTACTTACGCCCTGAACTACCTTCGTCTCCAGAGTTCATAAACAACCATGCCGAATTTCATCTCGATCGGTTCAGTCTCTTTTCTTCACAAAAATATTATTAATTTTATTTTGATACCTTGAATTATTTTCCTTTAATGTAACTCAATCTATACTTATTATAAAACAAAGTCCCCCGCCGCGTCTGTCTGTCTGTCTGTTCGCGATTAACTCGAAAAGTACTAAACGGATTTCCATTCGGTTTTCAACAATAGATAGAACAATTCTTGTGGAAGGTTTTAACCCTTTAACCGCCCAGCTTTTTATCAGTTGGCGTGCTCGCAGCGCCCGGCACATGGAATTTAACACTCGAAAAAAACAATGTTTTTTAGGCTTAAACATCGTAATAAGTTCAGAAATTGAAATAAAAAAACACAGGGTTTTTTGTCGGAAAAATCCGACTCTGGCGGAATAAATTAATTCGTTTGTCTGATAAATCAGACTCAGGCGGTGAAAGGGTTAATGTACTTATAGTAAGTTTATGCTGTATCGCCCACGCAGACGAAGTCGCGGGCAGCAGCTAGTGTATAGTAAGTTTATGTTTCGTACAAACCAACGCTGCTCGGGAGCTTTCCAGGAAGCGAAGCGAGGGCGGGCAGCTAGTATTTTCTATTCTGCTGTTCATGAGATTCAGACAGGACGGACATTGGAATAGTGCGGTAATAGGAAAAGTTAAATAAAACAAATTCAAATAATATTACTTTCTCTTATAATTCATTCACAATTTTCTTAACAATAACTTATTCCTACGTCAATACATTACATAAAATGTACTTTATAAAGAGTGAAAAATCAATTGCTATAATATGCAAACATTAAAAGTACAGTCAGCGTCATAAATATCTTGACACTGGTATTACGTACTAGATTGATTGAAGAAATTGTCTATATTTTTTTATCTATCTAAAGTTTTAGTTATTCTAGTGACTTAATGAGTATTGCCGTATGGTCCCGGCTTTGGGTAGGCCGTGCCGTCCTATTACTATGTTTAAAGCGATTTTGGATTAATGTGGACGGGCGTTTAGCATCGATTCTTTGCATATGACTACAATAATTTAATGGAAATTGTTACAAAGCACACACTCACCTGTTTAAGAAGAAATCTAGAATGTTCCTAATTCAAAAGCCAAAAGGATAGCGGTTACTGTCTAAACTTACAAATACTACTTTTATTTTACTTGAGCAATCCCTAAGTTAAAATGAACGCATGTTTTTCTCTTATAATTTTATCACTTAATATTTTGTACTAGCGATCTAGACACCCAAATGTTTTCTTATTTTTAATTGACAATTGATGAAATAATAACACTACTTTTTGCTACAAACTGATAGATAGAATTTCCTAAAATTGGCCTAAAAGTCACAAATGGACTTCGTTCCTAAATATAATCATATTTAGGATAATCATACTGTCAATATAAATAGCGCTGACTGTACTTTTTTAATCGTTAACTCACATGACGATCGATAACATCAGAAGTAGCGGGAATCTTTAAAAAGTCAAAATACAAACTTATTTCTTTAATAGGATATTTCAGTGTATTTTTGCGATGTAGGTAGAATTCGAGCAAAGTACTACGTACTACGACAGCAGGTCAACCTACCCGAATCTGTCAAATTTTACCCATCGAACGGTTAACCTTCCACCTTTGTAATAAGGTTGAAAATCGATTGCAGAATTTGATAGATTGTAGTAACTTGATGTGCTGTCTTGTACTTGGCTAGAATTCTGATGAGAACTTGACAATATTTGTCTGACTAAAGGTCTAACTATACTAGTGGCGTTTGTTTGTTATTAATATTTAAACTATTTACGACAATTTGCACTTACAAAAAGAAGCACATAAATGTTAAGATAATTTCAAGGAAGTTATAATATCTTTTTTTTTTAATTTCTGGAATCTCTGAAACTGCCTTGTATCAGGCTTATAAAAAAGTGCTTTAAAAAAACTATTAAGCGAATGCCTTTTTTTAAACGGTTTTATTTAGTTTACTAATGAAAATAACTGACGTTTCATATTAAATCAAAATATCCTTTTAACCTTACAGCATTGTTATTTTTAACTAGCTTCTGTCAGCGGTTTCACATGTAAATAATTAATATTTACAAATACTTCCAGTAGTTCCCGAAATTAGCGCAAACAAACTGTTCTGCTTAATAAAATTAATATAGATTTCTAATATTTTCGCCACCAGTACATTTGAACGCTCAGTGTTTATCTCATACGCCCGGTATGAGCCCAGGTTTCCGACCCGGCCAGGCTTCTTTGGCATACTTCTTCTTTCTCGGCTCGTTCGACGATGCAGCCTCTTCTGGTGCTAGAAATAATAATAAATATTAAGCAACAAACGTTAATTACGGATGCTTAAGTATGCAGTACTTTAGATATAATTGTAGTTGATGAGATTTTGAATTGTGGAAAAATGTTGTTTGTTTTTTTGTGCTGACTGTACCTATTAAGTCTATAGAGTTTACTAAAACATGCTGTATAAAAACGTAAATTAGTTGTGTATTATAAAAAGTTAAGGTCTGTCTTTCTAAGCTACATATTTTCATTATTGGTTTATCGTTCAATTTTTGTAGAAAGACCTTAGAAAATAAGACAATTCAATTCTTAACCTCGGTTACCATACACTTTAAGGTTTAAATTAGCAAACTATATTTATAAATACCTGTATGTGGTAGTGGCGGGTGTATGTTGAGATGCGGCTCAGGACCTTCCAGTTCCACATCAGGCGCAGGATTCGGTAGCGATAGACCCAGTCTAAAAATATTCAGGACATTAGTAGAGCTTTTCTAAAGTGAAATAACGCTCCCCGCTACCTTTACTCAGAGAAGCAAGACAATATGAACGAAATAAACATATGTGGTTAGTTTAATTCAGACGTAGCTGAATGACCAATCCAATGCACTTTTGTCTTCGCCACGGGACATTGAACGGATCGCTGTACGAAAACCGATTTGATGTATCTGCGGGTAGTGTAGGTGGGGAAGAAGTATCGGTATCCACATACGCGTACTTGAGCTCGGAATTTAGTAGCCGATCGCCAATGAGGTTTTTTAATACTGTACCTGGCTCCAATAAGACTTAGATGTGAGCTCGGCGCCGGTAGGTCGGAGTACAAGTTGCTGCCTCGCGATATCTCCTGCAGTCTTAGTGAATGGTGGTGTTGATCTGCACAAATAATTATGTGTTTAGTTATAAAACGTCATACTGATGAGATTCCGCGTCAAAACACAATACGCAATAGCACGCAGGCACAATAGCGTTTTGTTCATAATTTCTTACTAAGTCAATTTTGGACTACGAAAATTTGTATGAGTCAAATCCTTCAACCTTCAGGAATGCAAAGGTTTTTGGCGCGGACTGTACTTTTTGTCCATAGTAAAAAAAACTATTTATAATTTTCTCAGAATAATTCAGGACTATTCTGCAATCTAATTAAATAATACTAGCTTAAAATTATTAAAAGAAAATAAACTCACTTTCGTCAGCACTCTGTAACTTCAATTTCCTTGGTGCACTATTAGGATTGGGCACTATCGTAGACTTGACCAGGTTCCTGAACCTGCCGATAGTGGGATCGATGTCTTCAGGATTGATAATGTCCACCTCTTCATTGAATGACACGTTACGCTTCTGTTTCTTGGCAATACCACCAGGCATTGATGCTGACCGCTTTGTGCCGGTTGGAGGCTGTAAAAGCGTATTTTTAAAAGATAGGAGTTCTGACTTACTGGTTGATTGAACCGTGTGGATATTACTTAGTTACAAGGTCCTCATTATCTACACTAATATTATAAAGAGGAAAACTTTGTTTGTTTGCTTGGTTGTAATGAATAGGCTCAAAAACTACTGGACTGATTTTGAAAATTCTTTCACCATTCGAAAGCTACATTATCCACGAGTGACATAGGCTATATTTCATCCAGGTACGGGCAGTAATTCCCACGGGATGCGAGTGAAACCTTGATTTAGAAGTCATGTTAAAGTGAGTCCTCTCTGTTATTTTAACATCTTTGGCAGTGATAACATGTAATCAGAAGCCAGATAGTCTTTCGGCTAGATAACCGGATTAAAGAGGTTGGGTATGCAGTTACTCTATGTATAACACTAGTACTCAGCTGCATCTAGTTAGACGGGAAACTGACTCAAACATAATTAGGAACTGGCAAATGACAAGATATGACCAATAAGTTTGTATGGAAGTCAGTGTATTAAAAATCTTAGTCTATTTTTACCTTCATGACATCACTTCCATCATCAGTAGATATACCCAACATGGAAATTCTTCTGTTGTGTGCTGTATTGAATTCTGTTAGATTCTGGAAATATTAAAACATAATAACATTATCATATGAACCATAAAAAATTTTTGAAGAATTTAGTAGTAATAATTTTTATGCTTGGACCATGTAAAAAAACTTTCAGCTTCAGATAGCTTATGTATGGAAGAATGCTAATAAGTTACTTATTATATGGATAATTATCATATGCAGGAGGTAGTTCCTACATGCCTTATTTAATCGGTAGTCCTTTAATAAAATTTATCAATACTTCAGCCAATCAGTGAAGAACCTATGCAATACTCACATCTAATTCAGTTTGTGTTTCTGGCAGACCTAGTAAGGCACCCTCTTGTTCTGTGTTGGGTAAGTCCTCCATTATACCTCGAGAATTCCCTGTAGGACGCTCTCTAAGAAAACACAATATTATTTATTTAATTGATACAAGCTTGAATTGAATTCATTGGATTTGAAATGATGTCAAACATGTCAGATTACCCCATTTAAACCTAAACTAAAAACCATTAAAAATAAACAGCAAAAGATACCATACCAGTATTACTTTTTAATATGCACAGGTAATTAATGAACCTGTAAGACTACATCATTTGCTTATAACATGCTTACCAAAACAAACAGAGCTGTTTTACCTTATAATATAATTCCTTGTAGAAGCACCGAAGTGGAAATTAGAATCGATAGGCAGCTGCGTCGGCTTGTGAGCCTCTAAACGCATTTGTCCGATAAAAGTTCCATGAGCTGAAAATACCAAACACAAACCGACGCGTGAGACAAAGTTACGTCAAAATACTTGTTACAAGGCTCGTAATGCTCATACTTACTGCTACCTAAGTCGACGAGGAATGCCCTGTTCAAATGTTTATGATAAACAAACGCAGCGTGCACTCGCGAACAACTAGCATGGTCGATGCAAAAATCATTCATTTGCGGATTCCGGCCAAACAAATAACACTTCTTCTCGTCAATCATTAGTTTCTGTATCAATTTGTCGCCCTTCAGTACGTCTAAGTGAAGCCCTGTAGGCGGTTTTCCAGCCCTAAAATTAAGTTAAAATTTATGACCGGCGAAGTTCTTAGAAACGAGAGCATATTCCATGGAATGGGCAGCATGTCTTACCAATTGGGCACTTCATAGTGATTAGCCATGGCTAGTACGAGGTGCTCATCTAAAATTAATAGGAGATTATTAACATTGGGGTGTGATATAATATTTATCACAATAAATCGGATCGAACGAACTACAACGCCAAGTTATCGTTGTCAAATTTGACAGTCACAATCACATTTAGTATTTCAAAGACAATGTAGATTCCGTCGCGTTCACCTCCTATTTCGATTTGCATAACATATCTTAGAGCGTATTGCTTGCTACTACCTATGTATTTTAATCAGAGAATAAGACTATGCTAGTCTTTAGGTTTCGAAAATGAAAGCAGGTTTTGTAAGGTTTCTGAAGAATCTGGATATTTCACTGAATGAAATGTCCACCAATGTTACCCGAAGCCCCAAGTCCCAAGTTGGCAGCACAGTATCTGTCAAACTGACAGATTGTTGATGGTNTGTTTGTTTGTTTGGTTGTAATGAATAGGCTCAAAAACTACTGGACCGATTTTGAAAATTCTTTCACCATTCGAAAGCTACATTATCCACGAGTGACATAGGCTATATTTCATCCAGGTACGGGCAGTAATTCCCACGGGATGCGAGTGAAACCTTGATTTAGAAGTCATGTTAAAGTGAGTCCTCTCTGTTATTTTAACATCTTTGGCAGTGATAACATGTAATCAGAAGCCAGATAGTCTTTCGGCTAGATAACCGGATTAAAGAGGTTGGGTATGCAGTTACTCTATGTATAACACTAGTACTCAGCTGCATCTAGTTAGACGGGAAACTGACTCAAACATAATTAGGAACTGGCAAATGACAAGATATGACCAATAAGTTTGTATGGAAGTCAGTGTATTAAAAATCTTAGTCTATTTTTACCTTCATGACATCACTTCCATCATCAGTAGATATACCCAACATGGAAATTCTTCTGTTGTGTGCTGTATTGAATTCTGTTAGATTCTGGAAATATTAAAACATAATAACATTATCATATGAACCATAAAAAATTTTTGAAGAATTTAGTAGTAATAATTTTTATGCTTGGACCATGTAAAAAAACTTTCAGCTTCAGATAGCTTATGTATGGAAGAATGCTAATAAGTTACTTATTATATGGATAATTATCATATGCAGGAGGTAGTTCCTACATGCCTTATTTAATCGGTAGTCCTTTAATAAAATTTATCAATACTTCAGCCAATCAGTGAAGAACCTATGCAATACTCACATCTAATTCAGTTTGTGTTTCTGGCAGACCTAGTAAGGCACCCTCTTGTTCTGTGTTGGGTAAGTCCTCCATTATACCTCGAGAATTCCCTGTAGGACGCTCTCTAAGAAAACACAATATTATTTATTTAATTGATACAAGCTTGAATTGAATTCATTGGATTTGAAATGATGTCAAACATGTCAGATTACCCCATTTAAACCTAAACTAAAAACCATTAAAAATAAACAGCAAAAGATACCATACCAGTATTACTTTTTAATATGCACAGGTAATTAATGAACCTGTAAGACTACATCATTTGCTTATAACATGCTTACCAAAACAAACAGAGCTGTTTTACCTTATAATATAATTCCTTGTAGAAGCACCGAAGTGGAAATTAGAATCGATAGGCAGCTGCGTCGGCTTGTGAGCCTCTAAACGCATTTGTCCGATAAAAGTTCCATGAGCTGAAAATACCAAACACAAACCGACGCGTGAGACAAAGTTACGTCAAAATACTTGTTACAAGGCTCGTAATGCTCATACTTACTGCTACCTAAGTCGACGAGGAATGCCCTGTTCAAATGTTTATGATAAACAAACGCAGCGTGCACTCGCGAACAACTAGCATGGTCGATGCAAAAATCATTCATTTGCGGATTCCGGCCAAACAAATAACACTTCTTCTCGTCAATCATTAGTTTCTGTATCAATTTGTCGCCCTTCAGTACGTCTAAGTGAAGCCCTGTAGGCGGTTTTCCAGCCCTAAAATTAAGTTAAAATTTATGACCGGCGAAGTTCTTAGAAACGAGAGCATATTCCATGGAATGGGCAGCATGTCTTACCAATTGGGCACTTCATAGTGATTAGCCATGGCTAGTACGAGGTGCTCATCTAAAATTAATAGGAGATTATTAACATTGGGGTGTGATATAATATTTATCACAATAAATCGGATCGAACGAACTACAACGCCAAGTTATCGTTGTCAAATTTGACAGTCACAATCACATTTAGTATTTCAAAGACAATGTAGATTCCGTCGCGTTCACCTCCTATTTCGATTTGCATAACATATCTTAGAGCGTATTGCTTGCTACTACCTATGTATTTTAATCAGAGAATAAGACTATGCTAGTCTTTAGGTTTCGAAAATGAAAGCAGGTTTTGTAAGGTTTCTGAAGAATCTGGATATTTCACTGAATGAAATGTCCACCAATGTTACCCGAAGCCCCAAGTCCCAAGTTGGCAGCACAGTATCTGTCAAACTGACAGATTGTTGATGGTTGGTTTGGTTTATTGAAATTTTATTGTGGTGTACACTGTAAACAATAAACGCCAGTTGTTATCAATCAAGTAATAAAAGAAAACCACTAATTTGATGTGATTCGTATTATCCAACAAAATGGTATCTAGCGAGGAAGAGCCGGAAGTGAAAACCGGCGAACCAATAACATGGGACGTCGACATGGAGATTCAATTGTTTTACGCTATGGCCAATCACAAGCCGGTTGGTATAAACAAACATTTTCACATGGCGTGTATTTGGGAGAAACTCTCGAACTCTATAACCAAAGAAATATCTACTCAAGATATATGGAAGCGCCTAGAAAGTCTATACGACTTAACATTATTGGAAGACACGGAGCCGATACCGTTTCCAAATCATGAGACGCCATTCAGTTTACCTGAAAGCGAATTTGGTTCACTAATGAAACAGAAGTGTAAGGAGGCTATATTGGCTGAAGATAGTGAAGGTAAGCACTGTTCTAAATTGAAAAATATTGCCGCCAAATTTTGGTTGGGATTCTCATTGGGTTGGCTTGAATAAGCCCTAATATATGCTTACAATGTTGAAATTTAGATGGGAGGAGCCCTTCACCTAAGCCTTCGACACCTAGAAGCAGTTCTAGGGGCACTGCGTCTAAAGATAGTACACCTAAAGGTAGAACTTGTCTATTATCAACTGTTACTTTTTGTTTTGGTCTATGGTGTTTGTAGATAGTAAGGTTGTTGTAAGTAGAATGTTATGTGAATGTTTTAGTCTATTCTATGATTGTTATAAAAGTTACTTTTTATTTTTTTTGGGAAATCAATCAAAGCGACTTTGATTAAGGTTGATTTATATTTGTCTGATGATGTTATCATACATTTAGTGAGGAAGTATTTATGCTGGTGTGACAAAATTACTTACTGTATGATACAGTATTGTATAGTATGATTATGTTCTTTTATGATAGGATACACTTCAGACAAATACAAATCAAGCTTACATGTGGCATAGGGTTTGATTGGGGCATTCTGGAATAGGCAGGTATTCTGGTTGCATGCTCAATATTGTTTCAATTATAATATTAAATAATTTGTAGTAAACTTATTCAAAATCAAAATCTGTTGTTGAGTATGCACTATATTTTTGTTCTACTCATTTCATATTTCGTAGTGAAGACAAGTTCTGTCATTATTTTATTGTTGAATGCACAAAATTACCTCACAATCATGAAATATTTCAAGGGTTTAAAATCTAGAAGACAAAAACCTTCATCTTACATTGTTCCAAAAAAAAAAAAATTTCATAAATTTTCAAAATTCTTATCCTCTTGATTTTGAACCCTTGCTTATAAAAAGGGCTTAATGCAATATTTAACATGTTAGTTACTTGACCAGGCAGCCGTAAGGACAGTGTGAGTGCACTGGCCACTAAGACCCGAAAGGAGAGCGGCAGTTCTCATGCGTCTACTGACACTCCTAGCATCAAGTCTGAGAAGGATTATGGTAAGAGATCAATACTTCATGTCCTTAAACATTTGATGAGTTCCTATTTATGATGAACAGACATTATCGGAATCGATGGCACCCAAGGCAGCAAACAAATTTTAAAATAAAATAAACAGAATTCTTTGCACGAAATTTTTAAATAATTTGGTTTTTAAACATGAATAAAAATAGTAGTCAAAATGAAAGTAGATTATTCCTTTACTTATTTTCTTAATGTTTCCAGATCGTAGGAGAGACTCGCGCGACTCTAATGCGTCAGGCCCGCGAGATGGTTCAAGCAGCCGAAAGTCTACCTCACAGAGAGATAAGGTCTCCAAGTCTAAAGTTGGCTCAGTTGCAGGTAAACTAAATGACTCGACTATCAAAAATTCAACATTCCTTAGGGCCCTTCTATTTTGCACTATAATCTGAGTCAACATTCTGAGTCTTTAACACATAATAGTTGTATGTCTAACTAAAATATATTTTCAGCAGCCTGGGACTCTCCTTTGATAGACGAAGACGGAGTATCACGGCGCGGCCGCAGACGAGCGAACACATCGACCCCCCCTGCTACCACACCAGCCAAGCGCCGGCGCACCTGACATATGCGACACACGCGCACACACACGTATAGACACTTCTTCTGACACACACAGTCGTGCGCCTGGAGGTGTTGTCATACTGGGCCAAGAAGAAGCCACGCCGTCAACATATTTTTTTCGTAAAACAGTGTTTTTACTTGTGTAAACGGACCGTTTTTTCCGAATTAATGCATTTAACTTTATGTGGACTTGAGGTGACTCATTGAAGAAATAGTTCAGGATTACTGTACTTGTGTAATCTAAAATAAGGATAAGGAAATACATGATTTGTAAATGGTATATTTTTAACTTTTATTTCTTGATGCACCTTATGAGACAGACCGGCAAAGTTATTTGACAGGGGCCGTGAAGCCCGGCTGCAAACCGTAGTGAATTATCAACACTTAAAATGCCTTAAGCCAAACAACTAAAAAGCTTCTATTGTTTGTGGCCCATAAAAGTCAAAATGACATTGACAATTATTGATTGTTGTCTTGTGCTTGTTGTTGTACTTTGCACATAGTTTTAAAGTTTACAAAGTTCGCTGGATTTATAAAATCAAGTGTAATATCTTATTGAAACATGGCGTTACCTACCGCGCAACCCGCCGAAGTACTTCGAGCGTGGCAGAAAGACGACATGTACGAGAAACAACTGGCCGAATCATTATCAAAGTTGATGTCAGCGAGACACGCTTCAAAAGCGATACCACTATCTTCGGTGATTTATAGATCTCTCACAACATTAAAAGACCTTCAGACGTTAGGAGAAGAGTACTCCGGCATCGTACAAGTTGACGAATGCTACAACAAGTTGCCGTCATACTACAGCCGATTGCTCAGCATAATTCTTTCAACATTCGGCGAAAGTATAACTAGAAGACTCATACACAGTATAGAAAAACGTGTCGAACAAAATCCATCTCTAACAGTCGAAGCACAGAACATATTTTTAGTTTGTCTAAAAACTTTGAGCAGTATTTTACCTCAGATCCAAAATATTCACCGTGGCCTAGCTTATATTGGTGGTGGGCCAATGCAGATTGGTAAAACCGTGACTGGTATTGACTATGTGCACGTCAGGCCTGCTGCAGCCGCTTACTACGCACATTTAAGACTCCTGGGCATAGTTACTCTTTTGCATGCAATTGTATCATGCGGCCAGAGTCTGTACAGAGCAAAAACTCACATGGATCAAATGAAAGAGGTTCCTAACGAAGTAGACAGTAATAAATCTTGTGTGGCCTGCTTAGAGGAAATTGTGCAGCCCTGTGTTCTTCCCTGTGGACATATATTTTGTATGCAGTGCTCATATGGGGCGTTGGAGAACTGTGCACTATGCCGGTCACCATTCACTAAGAACTCTGTAATACCATTGATGAATTATTTTCCTGAATAAAACTGAAATTGTTATGTTTAAGTTAATAGTAAAATATTGTAGTTTGGTGAAGGAAAGTAGGATTTGATGTACCAAATATAAATGTCACGGTAGATGTGAATATTGCGGTAATTATGTATAATTACCGGGAACTATGCATAATTATCTGTGCTCGTGGTAAAGGTGATAAAAACTTTCAAATTAATCACATTTACCGGCAATTCTATAAAATTACCGCACCCCTTTGGTAGATGTAGTCAATAATGAAATCAAACATCGGAATCTAAAATAAAAACAGTTCAAATGAAATCAATATAAATTCAAATGTCCTAAGTATTGTGTTAAATAATGCGTATTATTCCGAAAGTTTATTTATGGTCCAAAAAAAAAGTCCTAAAATATTAGCTGAAAGTTAGGTTTTAATGACAAAAACGAATTGCTGTAAATTCGACTCCACGTAGTCTTGTCTGCCCTACCCCTAGAGTGTAATTCAAAATCGCGTAGGCGCGGAGGGTCGAGGCGGGCCGCGAGTTGAGGAGCAGGTGGTTGTAACACTCGCCACCGCGGCTGAGGCTGGCCGGCACCGCCGGCCAGCAAGCCGAAGCTGCGGTGGTGAGCGTTA